>JAHXRV010008674.1:0-10686 GCA_019904355.1 Psilocybe tampanensis | reverse complement strand
AGCGGGCAAAAACAATCGAACCAAATTCATTGAACATTGAGCAGAGAATGTTGACGTTGACGTTGAGGTGCCATTCAGAGGTCGCGGGCACGATAACAGGAGCAGACCAAGGGGAAAACGGAAACTGGCTGAAGGCGAACTGACAGTGAAAGTGAAAAGCGTCATGTCATGGTCTATTTGTGCAAGTTGTGCTAAAGCATTTGACTGTCATAATTTTTTGGCGTTCCCTTTACATGGACAAGAACAAAATGGCAAACACTACAGACTCGATCTCGATATTCGCCGAAGGAACCTTTGAGGAGCAGGTATTTTCAACAAAGAAACTTTTTCCAGATCCTCCCACTGATTTACACGAGTTAGATCCTTGAGTTGCTCTCTTACATTGCCAGAAATAGAACCGATGAAGATCGTGCTGCCTTTGTCGCTCCATTTCAAAATGCCCTCAGGTCTGGGGAGGGCAAAAAACCCATAGAACAAGACGAGGCAAGGAGGAAATTGATTCTCTCAAAATTGCTGGTTGAAATAAGAGGGTTAGGGGATGGATCTGATAGAGGTGAGCCTTGATTTACCCATCTGTTCCTGATTGTATATATTGACCTTGCGCAGAAATTGAGGGTTTCTTCAACCTAGTCTTCGCCCATATCTTTTCCTTATACCCATCAACTACACCTGAAGCAACAAAATATCTCGGCGCTATCTTGAAGACCATCTCTTCCTCATCCTCTGACCGGCTATCCGTCAAATATCGCGTGTATGTGTATCCCATCTTTATCAATTCTGTCAGGCCTTCTAACCATCCGATATAGCCTATCAAACCTCTTCAACGCCCTTCCCCAAAACTCTCCCCTACGCCTTGCAGTGTATCAAACCTTGCTCCAGATCGCAACGTCAAAAGACGACCTGGATGTTCTAGAACTCAACAAATCTGATGTTGAAAAATGGTTGTCAGAATGGGAGATATCCGCCGAGGAAAAATCTGCATTCCTGAAATCGTTAGTGGATGCTTACACTCAGGCTGAAGAACCGTACGTACTCCCCATTTTATATGGACCACCTTTGCGGATCTCGTTGACATTTCAAACAGAGCCATTGCCTATGAATATACACTCCTTTACGTTCAAAGCCTGCCATTGTCTTCCCAAGAGTCCAAAGCCGCTGCCGTCGATGCTATCGCAGCCGCACTCAGACTGCCGACCGTCTTCAATTTTGATCCCTTGTTCAGACTGGACGCTGTTCTCAGCGTGAAGGATCACGAACTCTTTTCTCTTCTTCAGATCTTCCTTAGCGGCGGTCTCCCAGAGTTCCAAGCTTGGGCGGCCAAATATTCAGGAACATTGGAGAAACACCGTGAGTCATTCTCCCATAATGATGAATACCCGAATTGACTTGAAGCTAGAACTTTCGGCTTCGGATCTGGAGCACAAAATTCGCCTCCTCACTCTGGCATCTCTGGCGTTCAATCACATTGGACAGAACCTCCCATACTCCAAAGTGGCTGAAGGCCTTCAGGTCGATCCATCAGAGGTCGAAAAATGGGTCATTGACGGTACGTTCTGGCCTGTGATTTGATGAATAAATTTGCTGATACATTTATTTAGTCATTCGTGCTGGTCTTGTTTGGGGCAAGCTTTCGCAAACGACGCAGAGCCTTCACATTTCCCGTGCAACTTCACGTTCTTTCGAGCGCGAGCAATGGCAGGCGTTAGAAAAGCGTTTGGTGGCGTGGAAATCAGGATTGGCTGGGATCCTGGAGGTTGTTGCTGCCGCAAAAAGACAAGGAGGTCAGGTCGCTGCTTAATTCTATCATGTATTACCAGTGTACTTGTTTGTCTATTTTCGACTGCTCCGTCAGTTTAGTAACGGTGCGAAATCTACCCTAATCTCTAGAGATCCAAGCAACGGGAAGCTCGCCAATTATATACCAGACTCTCTGGAATCCGCTGTCTACCATTCGCCGTCGAACCCTATGAAACCTGGAGGTCTGATAAACCAACAAGATCTGAACAAAAAAATTAAAAGACTTACCGGACAATAAAAATATTGGGAAATAGCGTTTCTTTTCTAGAGAAGAACACCAATTCCATGCACTTGTCAAACGACCATCGATACAACTTCCAGCATCAAAGAAATTGTCGGCTCCAGACCCATCAAAGCCGTGTCTGAAAAAATCACCAAGAATTTCTCGAATACAATTGTCTACAGAGCCGAATTCATCATCTATGTAGGATCGAATGGCTGGCTTCGCTGCCAGAGTTGGGATCTGTGAGAGGGTGTTGCAGATTGGCAAAAGAATGCGATAGATTTGTGTGTATTTGTCAATGAAGAGCAAAGCATTTGGGACGTTGTGGTCGCCCATGTGGATGACACTCGAGCCAATCCAAGTTCCAACACTCTTTTGAGCTTTGTGTAGGATCGTATGCATCATTCGAGATGTTTTTGGTGCGGCTTGTACGCGGTTCAACCCTTGGCCTGTATCCCTGAGACGGTAGGGGACATTTTCTGACAAGAGATCCTGTTCTGCCAGTGACCACAGGTGGAACATATCTGACAGAAACATTGGCAAATGAGTACACTCCAAGTATACAAGCAACATATTATTTGGATCCTACCGTGGAGAATTTCTCGCCACAATGTCAAACTTTGTAGGACATAAGCGTACTGCTTGCTGTGGTCGTGTGACAAGCGAGCTCCACCCTTTCCACTTCGGATCGCAAGGCTTGTGTGAGGGTCCTTCGCCTGGGTAGGGTGGAAGAATTCTTTGAGGTAGTTGATCATTCTTTCGCAAGGGTCACGATTCGCTCGCAAGAAAGCGTGGTTGTCGCCAATGGAGTATAAACATTGTTTGACCTTTTCTTCAGAAAGGCCATTGCAAGCATATCGACGGGAAAGTGTCTCAATCGCACGTTCCTTGCTCTTGATGTCCTTCTGTACATCACGTCGCGGACGTCCTTCAGAATATATTTCCTTGGTCGCCACTGTGATAAGGTCGTCTCGCAAAAGACCTAGCGCGTCGTGCTCTTCCAAAACAATGTAAACTGTCTTGATGGGCTTCACGCAAGAGAAATTCAATAAATCCTTGACTTCAGGCATTTGACTGTCCTAGAAATGTAGGCAAAACTCTGGTCATGATCATAGATACATCAAAAGATATATAAAAATTACCTGGAGCAGGTAGATCAACTTTCCGTAAGTCGTGCGCATCTTGTCTGGGTTCATGATTTTGTGTCTTCGCCCAAGCTCAAAAACAGTCTGATAGAAGTCAGCGTTGGCTTGGAAATCGCGGTCCGTGAACAATTCTTGTCCTCGCTTATAATCCGCCGAAATCATCAAGCCCGACATGATTGCACAAAGCTCGCGGATTTGGTGTACGATCCTCTTCGCCTTTGACAGGCCGAATCCAAGCGTATCGATCTTGTCCGTGTACTCGGATACTGTAAGAGCAGCTTCCAGGAGTCGAAGGAATTTGCGTTCGGGAAGCGTTAGACGCAATGGTATGAATTTGGCGCGTTCTATGAACCACTCCCCCACATGTGCACCAATAGCAGGTTGAGCGCCTAAGACCTCGACAGGTGCGCCCGACACTCGTTCCCAATCTTCGTCATCGGACTCTTCGTTGTCTTCAGCGCCATCGACTTTCATCTATCAGATCCAAATTCAAGGTTGAATAACCCTTCTCCCTTTAATCAATTGAGAATCGACGAACCGCCTCTCCATCATCTGGTTTTGCTTCAGAAACTGAAGCAGATCCATTGACTTTTGCCTTCTTGCTAGAAAGTGGCTTCGAAGTATGCTGTTTACGGCTTCCTTTGCGATGCTGGGCAGCATAGCACACATCGCAATAGACATCTGTGCACGTTTCACACAGGACTTCTGCTGGTTGATCTAATCCCCCACAACTCCATCAGTTATTGGAATTGTCAAAAGGAAAAGAAATTCTGTGGGGGGCTCACCCTCGCATTCAACGCAATATCCATCAACTAAAGGTTTTTCAGCCTCTTCCTCATCCCAACCCGTTGCCGATTCTCGGGGTACTGAACCAAGTTCTTCGACCGCCTCATGATTCTCACTGAGGATATTCTCAAGTGAGAAGGCTCCACTGGTTGTCGCGTTTGTAGGGTCAGTAGTTCCAGTTGGGCCTGTTGATACAGTGGCCTCTGACATCACAGTCTAGGTGGTGGGTGTATAGATTCAGAAAGAGCAAGTTGTTGATGGAAATTTATTACACCACGTGGACTTACGTAGTGTTCATAAAGAGTCAATTTGAATATGGCTCCGATGCATCGATCAATCAAATTGAGGTCAAACGATGCCTGCAATTGGTTACATCTGAGGCATTCATGCAAAATACATACACTGAGAAGAAAGGAAGAAGAAAACTTCGTCACGAAATTTAATATATTATTTCCGACTAAAAACCCAAGTCAAACCCAAGTCTAAGGTCAGGAAGCGGAAAGATGGAAGTACACATTATGTAGGCCATGATAGATAGATCGAAAGTGCAAGATAAAGCCCAAGCAAAAGCAAAAGATGTCGAAAACAACGAAGAAGACTAATAATCAATGGGCGGTCCGTATGGCGTGTGATGGGTTCCATTCCCCATCCGTAGTAAGACTAGTGCGTTTTTGATGATCTTGCTTGACCCATTCATGTGAGTCTTCCCATGCATCAGCCCATTCACCGCGGTGTTGAAGTTCTACAGCAGGTCCAATCGTCGGGCTGGGGGTATGCGGTATATTGACATCGCCTCCCGCTGATTGGGGAGACGATAACCCTCTCGCGATGGTTGGATGCATGCGAAGTGGGGAGAGAGGTTCACGGCGTTTTGACTTTCTTTGTAGATTTTTGGCTTCTCGGGGTGGCTTGCTGATCGGAGTGGAGGCATTGGAAGAGAAGCTACTAGAAAGACTTGGAGGGTATTCGTGTGCTTCAACAACACGCCGTGAAGAACCTGAGGCAGATTTGTGCTCCTCTGGACTTGTTGCAGTTGTTGCGTCGGTGGTGAAGGAATGGTTATCATGGGATTGTCTTGACTCGAATGAGAAAGACCGTTGGGAAATGGATGGTATCTGTGCCCTATTTGAATCTTCGTCGTCCTCATCGTCGGGCGCGTTGAAGAGGGGTTCACGGTCTTCGTGGTTTACTTGCTCGATATCTAAAGCAACTGGTCCGGCAGAATGGGCTTTGACTATTGAGTCTATGATCCAGAATTGCAGGACATTCATGAGGATCGGAAATATGCCCATGACACTGGAACGACAAGATGAAGCAAGGTGAACGGCGAATAAAGCAATGGACACAATAACTTACAATACAACTTGGAAAGCATCACCTTCACCGGTCCATGTCCAGCTCAAGAGCCACTCTCCGGCTTTATAGATTGCTGGGAACAGGAAAAGGATGGTAATGACTACCGCTTTCATCGTGGAAAGAGCGAGGACGTATAGCGCGGCTTGACGGGCCCAGAAGTTGAACGAGGGGGGTGTACCATAGACGCCTAATTCGAAGCCTTTCATTTGCAGTTTTTCGGTGAATAGATTAGTGAGTGCATGAAGGGTAAAATAAATCAAAGCAATTCCTGTATTACTCGAGTTAGATAATTAAGAAGGTTTCTTGGTAACCACTCACCGAACGTTGTGTCAATCAAGATATTGAGGAAATAAGATACACATGCATTCGAGGACGTATGATGCGAGACAAGGCCAGAGACGAGAAGATTAGCGGTGTGAACGAATAGTTGGCCAACGATCTGTTTTGAAACATCGAATAGCCTATGAACATAGTGTGTTATTAGGAGTTTTAGAATGTGCTTCTGGGTGAGAGGCTAACCATATCCTCCAAGGACGTTTGGGCGCCTCGCGGTGCCTTTTGTATATCAGGGAAAGGATGACCACAAGCCCCATAAGAGCCTGGACGATCTGGCAGAGTTGAATGTCAGAACCGCACATGAAGGAGGATGGGGTGGATATATATACCAGGCCGGTGCGACCCATAAGCTGACATGAGGGCTGGTCGACATCTGGATATTCGGGCAGAGACGATGGCGAGGATAGCTCATCAAGCGAAGACATTAAAATAGGAGGATCGTAGAGGGTACAGATGAGGTCGTCAGCGCGTCAGTACTTGGCTCTGGGTAATCCGCAACATTGACGATTACGTCAGCAGCATCGAGGCGAGCTTGTTTTGATCGCCAGCACTGCCACTAATCAAGGTCAAGCTATACCCTCCACTTTTTTTTGAGCCAGTGCTCATCAACGTCCATTCACGGCTATGGACGTCTCAAATATCCTAGCTACACACGCTGCAAAATTGTAAGTCATTTAATGTGCTTTTACTTAAAGCCATCTCAAAAAAAAATCTTCCAGCCAATCGGTCACTGTCGAAAAAGACACACCCTTGGAAGTCGATGCTGGACTGCTTCTAGCAACTGATACAAATCCAATAGAGGCAGAGACATACAAGTAACTTTCATCGTACCTCTCATAAACACCCGCTAATCATCAACCATCAACCAGTGAAAATCTCGAGGAACATTTGCAATCACTAGCCCGCGACGGCGCTCAGGCTCTCATCTCTGCCCTCTTCTCTCTTCCCACCAAACAATCACCCGACGGTCCTCTTGCGATTCTCCCCCCACCTGTATTTCATTTGCCGAGAGCGAAACCTTTACCAAAACCTAAACCACCAACAAAATGGGAGAAGTTTGCTGCTGCTAAGGGCATTCAACATAAAGTCAGGGACAGAAAGATTTGGGATGAAGAGAAACAAGAATGGGTCAACCGGTGGGGAAGAAATGGCAAGAACAAAGAAGTGGAAGAGCAATGGATCCATGAAGTACCTCTTAATGCTGGTAAGTATTCCGTTTCCTGTCATTCTAGTTATGTGGTAATACTAAAAAAATTGTAGACGTTGACTATGATCCAAGAAAAGCTGCCCGTGACGAACGAAAAGAGAGGGTAGCTAAAAACTTGAAGAAGCAACAACAAAACATCGCTCGTGCTACCACTGTTTCACGGGAAGAGCGGAAAAGCGAAATCGAAAAAACACTAGCAAGTGCTCGCATAAGTACCGCCAGCATGGGCAAATTCGACAAGCGGCTAGAAGGAGAGAAAAAGATCCGCGGTGTCAAGCGAAAGGTGCTGAACTTTGAAAAAAAAAAATCCATGATCCTAGACCAGTCACTAATTCTATTTTCTTCTTGTAGTTCGACCCTGCTGAGGGTTCAGTTCAAGCTGAGAACACCGCATCTTTGGCGTTATTGTCGAAGATGGATAGCGACCATAGAAAAATGAGAAAAGAGCCACGGGCTGAGGAAGGTGACGTTAATGTTCGCAAAGCCGTCAAGTTCGCTAGCAAAGGACGAGGTGGTGTTGCTCTCGGCCGTGAAATGGGCGGAAAGAGTCGAGGTGGACGCGGAGGACGCGGGGGTCGTGGAGGTCGTCGATAGATATGGTATTATTACCTCCGTGCACCGTGCTTTGAATTGCATGATGAATGAGGAGAGCTCGGACAAACACTGCAGACCGTTCGCGTGAAATGCTTAAACAAGGGTGTTTGGTCGATACCACTAGAAAAGAGAAGATCCAGATCGTTCAATTCCGTCGTTCCGAATTCAGTGATCAGAGAGGCATGCTGAAGAATTTCTTTTGTCAAAACGAGATTTTTCTTCAAGAATTCAAGAAAGAGTTGGTGGAAACAGAGATATTAAGCATTCAATATCTTGAAGCCCACTGGGAGCATGACGTCCTAAAGCATTGACGCTGTCACGAGCAGAAAGTATCGATGATGTTCAAGACAAACAATCTGCGTCAGAGGTACACGATATTCTAGGAGTTGACATTTTGAGGGATAAATTCTCAATATATGAGCGCTTTATCTACGCGCAACCTCTCCATTGGCGGATCACTGAAATACAATCGTCGACAGAGAACTTCGTTCATCAGAAAAACGTACCCCGTAATGAATGGAGTGGGAGAGGTCATCTTGACACGGAATACGAGATGAGGTATGTTCATCATGGGCAAAACCACACTCCGACCAATACATCAAAGTAGGTACCCACATCTCCGGTCCCATATGTATACCCCATTAACAGCTGCGATCTGCTGAAAGACAGCCATGGGAGCGTACTGCATTAATTTCGCAACTTCGTAGTCCAAAGTGAGAGCTATGGCGCAGTGATACGTTCTTTGAGCAAAACATATCACGGCAGCGGAGTATGTCGTCTTCATGATGTGCTGCCACGGGGAAAGACGATAAATCCGCAGCCAGTTTCTGCATTGAGTCCTCAGATGTCATTTCACACTCACAGGTAATTTGGGAACCTATTGATCCCTAAATTCTCTCTGGACGGGGATGTGTCTATTTTGAGGGGAGATGATGGAAAGGAATCTGCATTGCTGGCATTATTTCTGGAAGGAATCCGGGTTGAGGATATGGAGGAGCACTAGGACGGTTCCCTATAGCGTATCGTCAAGGTTGTTCTCTCCAGACTAGCACACAACCGAATGGTGATCTGAAGACCCAAGATAAAAACGTTAGCACACGCTGTAAATTGAAAGGATGTTGACCTTGCGTCAAGACTTGGAGCAAACAAATGACATAGTGGCATCGGTTTTTGGAGCTCTTCCTGCGTAACATCTCATGAACGTGGCTTTGAAGGATAGCTTTGATAGAGAATCCTTCTCACAGTGACCCGCTGCTTCCATTGGTATGTATTGTGCCCTTTGCTCCGAGGGTTGTAGGGTATAGATTTGAGATGAAAAAATACTGGTGGCTGAAGATAAATGAAATAGTCAAGGGGTTTGGAGCATCGTTCCAGAATGTCAAACCAAACGTCGAACAAGAGTGGGGCCCCACATTAAGTCTGATTTCAACTCAGGGGAGAGACAATAATCAGGCCTCGTCCTCAGCAGTTGGCAATGATCTTGGTGAATAACTTGAGCCAGTGGGTTACCAGGCTGGTGGTAATACCAAGGCAGCACAAATAGTAGATCTAGAGTACTGGAGGGACATAGGTTGGTGAGAGGACAACTTTCATATTTTTTCGGAAAACGCGAGTACTGTGTAGTACACGTGACCGTGACCGCACCGCTAAAGGTTGCAAGTTTGTTCGCTCTTCAGAATCTTTCTGACCGCCATCGATCTCACATCCCGTACATGTGAACAGGGCTGTGTTCATCGTTTCCCCAATACTACAGGCTTACTTGGCCCACTCCGATGCTTTTAGGCCTTACAAACCCAAAGATGATCATGAAAGCTGGCCTCGATTCAGACACGTTCTTTCCAACAGGGACCGGGGTAAACAGTTGGACAGTCAACGGGAACAATATGCATTAGAGGATTCATTTCTTTAGAAGAAATACGAGCAATCTGGTCTTGTCTATTTCCGGCTCCTCCTCAAGGATATACATTGCTCGTTTGACCCAGCATTTCTACCCCCTCTGGCCTCGTAGAACTCAGCTCAGTGGCAACTGGTGTGCATTTATACCCGACGTGCGAGGCTATAGACATAGTCCGGTATCAGTATCCCAAACTTTCTTCTGGCTGTGGACAATAGAACTATTGACATTGTGAGTACTCTGAAAATCATCGAATCAATAACATCTTCCAGATCTATGAGACTATGACTGCCTCGTGATACTCCCTGACGTCAAGGGCTATTCAAAAAATTTCCTTCCTCCGAAGATGTGTCTCCTTTGCATGTATTCTTGGAAGAAGAGTTCCCTTGGTGACGTCATTCGTTTGCCTCATACACATATGTTTCTTCATTAAAAGATACCCTTGTCTGTCACAGAGTTGACCGTACTGTGTTCACCTATACATTAGATGTCATCGAACCTTTCTCACAACGTCGGGAGAAGGCCACAGGACCATCATTTGGACTCGACTTCTTTGATGCTTGCACGATATTGTCGTCACTCCAGATCTCCCAACAGATGATGTTAGAAACCCAACTTTTAGAAATGTCGTTACTCTTCCATATGACGAGGATTGTTCAGAAAACAGATAAAAGGCCCAAACTTTACACCACAGATCCTCAGCAGAACAATCCCCAGTATTCGTTCAATCTCATCTCTAAACATGCAATTCAAACTCTTCACCGCTCTCGCTCTAGCCACCCTTGCGGCTGCCACCCCGGCTCGTCGTAACAAGCCGGCCAGCCAATGCAACACTGGCGACCTCCAGTGCTGCAACTCCGTCACCACAGCCAACGATCCTGCCGCCGCAGCCCTCCTTGGGCTCTTGGGCGTCGTTGTCCAGGATGCCACCGTCCTTGTTGGTCTTACCTGCTCCCCCATCACCGTTATTGGTGTCGGAGGCACCTCTTGGTACGTACCTGGCATTTACTGCTGGTTTTCTAGCCTTCTGACGCTACTTATCCAATACAGCTCTTCCCAACCTGTTTGCTGCACGAACAACAATTTCAGTAAGCCGTCCTTTGACTGCATCATTTGACCACTCCTTGTTCTTCTATTGTCGAACCCTAACTTTGATCTTACAGACGGCGTCATTGCTATTGGCTGCACTCCCGTCAACATCAACGCGTGAAGCCCCAATGGACTGTACATGACGTCGGGACATGTATCGATCGACCTTCCCGTCTTCCATACTTTTGATATGCAGCGATTTGTAACGTAAAACTGAAAATCAAAAAATCACAGGATCTTGCATTGTATAACACCTGCC
>JAHXRV010008657.1:0-15685 GCA_019904355.1 Psilocybe tampanensis | reverse complement strand
ATCATCCCTGTGATTCATTCGATAGGAAGGGAGGTAGCAGGACGGTGGTGATTTCATTTAGTGTATCTTTTTTGTAGTCCTCTTCTGTTGTATCAACTTAATAAATGATAATATCTTTAATCACAACAAATTTGACCAGAGAGAATATTCTGCCATCTATTGTTTTCCAGAACAAAGTTACTAGATCCAGCCCATGGGCTGTTTCTATCTCTTTACTAGATCTAGTACGCGAACTGTATTCGGACATAACTTAATAGTACTATTACGAGTTCTGGCAAAGTAGAATACATAGAATACATAGCTCTATCTATTCTATCTACGTGCGGTTTTCCTGATGACTGGGATAATGACGAACACGCTTGCGAATAACCTCGGCTTTCTGAGGCTTCCATCCAATTCAACAATATTTCAGACAGTACCTGATCCTTCGGCTGGTCTGAATTCGCCTCACTGGGAGATTATCTTTTCGGTGAGAATTACTTTGTGCGCTTTCTGAGAAAATGTTGATGAGTCTGAGCGGAATAGAACTTTTTCTTCAATCCTGGAGTTGTACTTCCGACCACTGGGAGCTTTATGACTATTCCCGTTGTTCTAGTCAGTCCAGTGTCTCGTAAGTGTCGTCAAATCTCTTTGCCCGCCTGATCCACTATGATAAAAATACAAATAGGCGGTTCGATCAAGATCAAATCGAACAGCACACTCGATAAGCCCATTATAGACCCTCAATTTCTGACCAACAGCTTCGATGTCTTTGCAATGCGGGAAGCGGTTTCGGCGGTTCAGCGGTTCGTCTCCGCGCCTGCATGGTCGGACTATGTCATTGGCCCTTTTGGGAATGCCTTCATCGCAGCAACAACCCCAGCTGCCATCGATTCGTACGTCCAGTCGTTGGCTACTGGGATATTTCACCCAGTCGGAACTGCAGCAATGTCGGCGTCTACAGCTACGACGGGAGTCGTTCAGGCAAATCTGACGGTGAAGGGCACCGAAGGGTTGCGGGTGGTAGATGCCTCTGTGTTTGTGAGTAATTTTTTGGGTCTTTTGAGAGGCTATGATTGACAGGGTTTTTTCTCGCAGCCTTTTCCGTTGAGCTCACATCCACAGGGATGTGTTTATCTATTGGCTGAACGCGCCGCTGTGATTATCGAATTGGCAAACTCGAACTCTTAGGCAACCTACGATGAGCAAATAAGGGAAGAAATATTATATTAGTACACTATGTTACATCGGAATTAATTTACAGGGTAAGCATTGTACAACTGTTACAGCTTGGCTGGCGTCTCAAAGAGTCCATATCTGGTTCGTATTAAAGTCTGTGCACTGCCATGTTTGCACTTGGTTGCTATTCGTCAGAACGCCATTCGTCAAATCGGTACAGAATCCTGATGCGAGGGATCAGCTGAGAGAAATGATACTCGCAGGAGAGATCTCACCTTGGTTTTCCAAAGCAATACGATTATCATCAGTATAGTACCATTGTTGGGCTGGTAGCTGGTCGTAGCATTGCCAAATCTTTAGCCCGACGCCATTTGCAGGATCTGTCATAACATAAACCGGTCAGCGCTCGTCGCTAAGGGAATCGAGGGCAATGTAAGAACGCACTTGTACCCGCATCAAGACAGAAGTTGGTCCCTGCAACACGGACTTTGGTGCTTCCGCGATTGATGATCCATTGCTGCGCAGGCGTCAGGTTGCAGTCATATCTACAATTTACATGAGTCAATCGTTATTCTTGAATCAATACATCACAAGGACTAACATTTGTACGGGCGTCCCGTTGGCAAATACGGCCCCGCGGACGTCCAGACATTTATCTTGGTTAAAGTTGGGATGGATCGCAGTGCCCTGGTTTGGGAACTTTCCGAGAGGGCAGAATCTTCAGGCGAATAGGTTAATCGGTCGAACACGAATGGCGAATCATTTGCTCACGTTATATGGTAAGTTGTGTTGTCGAAGGGACACTCGTAATAAGGTGGTGGAGGTGCGGTGCTCGCTGGGGACGGGAATCCAGTCGGAGGCTGCGTGAATGCTTCTGTGCAACCAACACTGTCACATTCGATGCCTTGACAAAATCCCAATCTCTGGAAGACACCTTGTCAGTGTTCATCTGGGAAAGATAGAGCGATTTGCTTACCGAGGGACGATCCTGAGGAACGACTTGTATTCCTGTATTAATGTGGTTTTGGTCTTGAACGATGTAGTAGAAGTCCTGGATCAACAATATCAGCATCATCAAACGCAATAATATGAGAACAGACCCACATTTGGGAAGAACCCGGCTCTGGTTGCACCGGTTCCATCAGCGTTTCCGCCGTTGGCGTCAGTGTAGAAGAATCCGGTGCCGAGTCCAAGGAACCTTGTAACATTGCCCTTCGAAGGGATGTTGACATCCAAGACCCCTCCGATATAGAGGTTTATCGCAGCTGGGCACTCATTGTGCACGATGTATTGTCTAAGAACCGTCCGAGGAGTAACTGGTGAAGCTATCCCTTGGATGGCGAGTAGTACTGGTAGTAGTAGAGAGGTTAACATTTTTTTTGAATTGGAAGGAGGCCACGACAGACGAACCATTCTTATAAGGAGGCCCTGCCGCATCCGCCACTGTTAGGAACAACTTTGAAGTGGCGAGACAAGCACCAGGGAAGGCCCAAGGTCTAAGGCTTGAAGTTGAGGTTCAGAGACGTTCAGGCCTCGGGGGCGCGTCTATTCCAGGCTACATAGGTCGAGACCAGTGACGATGTGCGGACATAATACGGCACCAAGTCTTTTACGGAGAATAGGTTGGACTCGTTGGACTTGATGTCACTTGCAGGTAACCCCCCAAGAACGTGAGTTCTGTGGCCAGTACATAGCGATCAACCTATAATCAGCAACATTATCGACTCGGCCTCACACCCTGCCTCGGATTGCCTGTGAAAAACGAACATACCTCGTGGAGAAGGGAGAATTCGGCGTATCATCGTTATCGCTCCTCCGTTTGATCGTCTCCCTGATCATGATATTGCTCTCTGACAGTCTGTGACCTTCTCTGAATGAGCACAGGAAGTGGTTCTGGAGTGATGAAAGAGGATGACTGGAAACTTGCCTGGGAACAAGTCTGGTGACAACCATGGGCGAGTCATGGAAACTTGATCGAAACCGTCGGGCATAATGGCCAGGGCTTGCGAGTTTTTGCCAAGAAACTTTTTTATAATTAGTCAGCCGGAGACATTTGCCACGAAAAGTCCGTCAACAGAACTTGAAAGTTGAGAGTATCCATGTCATGATTGTACCAAGACGGCAGAATCTCCTCCTCATTTAGTGTGCAGCTAAATTCAGCACCGAAGGGTCGTAACGCCGCCGCCGAAAGAGTCGACTGATCAGCCTAAATAAATCTAAACGCAACGCTACACAAATCATCGACATATTACCTTAGTGGCGAGACGTCACGCGTAAGGACTACTAGGAGGCTGTACCGAACCCCGCGATGCGCAGCCTAGCTGCTGCAGGATTCACCATGCGTCGAATTCACTTTAAGATCACCAATGTTTCATGTTTGTCCCCCCACATACCCAATAATTTCCCCGTCTCTTCGATTCTCTCAATATGCCTCGTCCATCCGACCAGTGGCCCAAGGGCCAGCCCCGAAATACTAGACAACCAGAGGCAGAGATCCACTTCTATGGGATATACCTCATTGTCGGCTTGTCATTGTCGATCTTCTTGTTTGTCTGTCTCGTGAGGACGTTGCACAGACGTAGTAGACGAGAGGACATCCTCGATCCCGGTCAGTGTCATCCAGAAACGCCTAGATGTCCTGTTAGATTTATCATTTTTTTTTTTTTCAGCCTTCGATGATCTCGACCTAGAAGCTTCAGGACATTCCGCGGACGCAGATCGGCCAGACATGACCAATTATGGAACCGAACATTATCTGTGGTGGAACGACGGTCCTGGTTCATTTATCGCAACGACACCGAACTACGCTCAACCCCGGTCCCAATGCATTCCGGACCGCCCAAGAGACGACCCATACGAAGCAGCAGTCGCCAGCCTGATCTCTCTCGAAGCCCAACATGACAGCTCCAGTCGTGAACCCTACTTCCTACAATATCGTGTCAGAGACCTCCGAAAATTCCAAAGACTTGTAGAAAAGCTGAGGAACGCATCATACCTCTCCGAAAGAGAAAACAACAACCCCGCAAGACAGAGAGAGGTCGAAAATATTCGCATGCAAATCGCTCATCTTGTGGTGGGCCCAGAAAGCCACCACGATAGTGTTCGCCCGCGCCTGCACATATATACGGAGCCACCTCCGGCGTATCGTGATGTCGAGTCTTCCCCTCCTCCACCGCTATCTCCTCTACAGGATTAAGCGGACTACTTGGACTTCGTACCGGTAGATTAATAGTAATTATAGAATCCAAAATTCCAACACTTCGATGTATATTAGAAGACATTTTCATATTGTATAGATAATTAGTGAACACACCTTTATAGATCGACGATTTATTGGCCTTGGCGCGTCGTGAAAACATCGAACACTTCTCCCCGACCCTGGTCAGAGGAAAAGCATCAAAACGTTGTCACAAATGGGGCGTTCCTGCCACGTTCTATCCTGCAAGGCGGCAGCATGGACAGGCGTACCAGGAACTACAAGGTGTTCCGTCGGAAAGGAAGACACACAGGACGCAAGATCGCAGTCAACACCAGCACTATTCAATGGCAAGATTTCAGATGCGGAGAGCGGCCTTCCGTTCAGGGTGGTTTGTTACGTCTTTGGTCCAGGTTATAGGTAAGTATTGGTGGCATGATTAGACAGGAAGAAGGATTTCATGAATCGCCGTTCGTGAATGGATGAATGCCGGATCCTTGAGTCAAAGGTTAACCAACCGGTATGAAAAAGTCGAGTTGTTGACTAGAGATGTTGATCATCCTCGCTGGTAGGCCGCTTAAGATGCGAATATGAGCTATATGACGCCGCCCTGCATAGTCGAGACTCCTGACCAGACCAGAAGATATTCATACTTGCCGTTTGGCTAGAAGAATCATCAGGTCGTAGCCTTCTTCTTGTCAATTTCTAGCCTTGAGGTTATCCAAGAAACGATTGACTCTATAGGAGGAAGGACGATCTTCATCTGGGTTTATTCAACGGCGGTGCCCGAGACCCAATTAGACGGTGCGGGGTAGAGGGCGGCAGGTGTCGTTTTTTATCCTTTGGGAAATTGACGCCGACGACTCGTTCTATTCTTGATGTGGAGAAGTATGAATATGCGCGCTGGTCAAATGGAAACACTCTGGGTAATGGGTTGGCTTGAAATCATGAAATTATCATGATATGCATCATCCCTCTTGCGAATCTCGCAGAAGATGATAAATGGGGTGGAAATGAACATGGTCGTCCGTGGAGATGACTATATGCGCGCCATTTTCGGAAATGAGGAGTCTTCAGGGCTTAGACTGTTTGACAGTATCAGAATATCAGGATATCCGTCAACACGTCCTATAAAATAGGAGTTCTGGCTCACCTGAACGCATATAACCTGCCTATATGCGCTTCGGAAACCTCGAGCATACCTCATTGATGCGGCAATGGGCTCACTGGGTGGGCTGATTCTGTCTAACAAAATCTGGGGTGGATCCTGTTGGAGACTTTCATTAGTCCCTATGATTGGGTAAGAGTCGGTCTATGGGGTAAATGACGGGGAGGTGTGTTCGAACACTTACGTCCTCTGTCCCTTTCACGAGCTTTCACGTTCTAGTAGAATGGTCTGTCGGACATGTTTATAGCCCTGAATTACGGCGTGAAGCCATAGTAATTTTCAAGAGCTGAGATGCGTTTCATGGCTATAAATCCTTGAAGATTGGCTGTACTGACGGCAGGTGTTGTCTGGTCAGTGAAGTATCATCATGGCGCGATTCTGGCAATCCTGGGGGTAGTCATCCACTGAAATACTTTTACTTCGGGGAGAATACACACCTTGTCAGCTATCTATCACATTAACAGTCAGGGCATCCATACAAATTGGCATGTAAGTTCCGGTGTTGTTCGAGAAGGAGGAGAGCCTTCAAGGGATGGCTAACCCCGAGCCGAGTCACGTGCTGCTATCTGTAAGCGAGCTCGCCATAATTCGCAATTAATTCCGTTTCGTTCACCCGCCCCCTCCTTCAAAAAATTATTTTTGATTCGTCAGATTTATGTATGGCGGATACAAAAGACAGCATGGCCCGTCGCGTTCTTCCTTCCTTACGTCCACCACACCCGCCGTAGGAACCTGAAAAAATCTCCTGATTTCAGATTTCTTTATACCTTTTTTTTCACGCCTCGCCATGTCGCCAGCTCTCACCTACGCAAACAATAGCACAACCAATGGTTTTGCACATTCTAATGGCCTGAAGAAACGGGTCGATGGTTTTGGGACACGCGCCATCCATGTCGGATCTGACCCGAACCCAGAAACAGGCGCAGTCATCCCATCCATCTCTCTCAGTACGACCTACAAGCAATCTGCCATTGGCGTCCACAAGGTAAGATCTTTTTTTCGATTTCGTTTGGAGTTCAAGGGCTTACTTGATTTATATTCAGGGTTTCGAATACTCGAGGTCCGGAAACCCCAATCGTAATGCACTCGAGGAAACTCTTGCGTCGTTGGAGGCTGGCGGAGAATACGCCCTTGCCTTCGCGTCCGGATCTTCAACTACTGCTACTGTGCTGCAGTCACTGGGACCTAATGCTCACATCGTCAGCGTCAACGATGTGTATGGTGGCACTTTCCGCTACATCAGAAGAGTAGCTTCCGAGAACCAGGGTTTGGAAGCCACATTTTTGGATTTGGAGACAGCAGAGGACGAGGAGATTTTGGCTGCCATCAAAGAGAATACCAAGGTATTTTTATCTCTTTTCTTCGCTGAAACGTCGGTTGACCCTCTTTCGCCTTCAGCTTATTTGGATAGAATCACCAACCAACCCCACCCTTCGTCTTATTGATATCCCCCGGATCGCTCGTCTCGCCCACTCGCATCCTTCAAACCCCGTCGTCCTCGTCGACAATACCTTCCTTTCCCCCTTCTACTCATCGCCTCTGTTACTTGGAGCCGACGTGGTGATGCATTCCCTCACGAAATACATAAACGGACATTCCGACGTGGTCATGGGTGCTCTCATCCTCCCCGCCCACCGGTCTGCCTTCGCGGATAAGCTCCGCTTCCTCCAAAACGCCATCGGTGCCGTTCCGAGCGCATACGACTGCTGGCTGGCCCAACGTGGTGCCAAGACACTCCATCTGCGCATGAAAGCACATGGCAAGAACGCTTTGGCCATCGCGCGTGCCCTCGAGCACGAACCAGGTGTCGAAGAGGTCATCTATCCTGGTCTTCCGGGGAAAACCGAGTACTCGAGGACGAAGAATGCGCTCGCCTGGAAGATGTTGAGCTCGCACGCGAAGAAATTCATCGGTGCGCATGAGGGTAGCCCCGCCCCTGCTGAGGGGTTCCCTTTCTCTGGCATGATCTCGTTCAGGATACGTGGCGGAACAGCGGAGGCGGATAAGTTCCTCACCACGACGCGCCTGTTCACGTTGGCAGAATCGTTGGGTGGAGTGGAGTCCTTGGCCGAACACCCTGCGCAGATGACCCATGGCAGCATCCCTCCTGCTGACAGGGCCCTTTTGGGCATCGGTGACAACCTCGTTCGGTTGAGCGTTGGTGTGGAGGAGGAAGAGGACCTGTTGGAGGATGTGTTGCAGGCTGTGAGGGCGGCGACATCGTCCGTTTAGATCCTAACGAAGTGATCACGATTACCCTTTATTTATTGTGTTTTTCTAGAAACAGATTTATTTACGGTAGATAGCTAGACGATTTTATATATAACATGACACTGCTCTTTTGGGTGATCACTGATGTCGCCCCTGCCAAACCACTTTCAACACTTCAAAGTTTAGGTCCAGTTTTTTCCAGTTTCTGGTTCGCACCTGCTTAGAAGATACCTGGTTCCCACGGCTTCAAAAATAAATGGCACGGCCCAGCTTTTGTTTTCTGCCTTCAACATTCACCAAGAGATGCTCACAGTTTACGAAAGCCCCCTGCACACATGGCCCATATATATCCCGTGGTGACCGTACATGATATATCCCGATCGTCAAGGAGGTTCTCCTTATCTCTTGTTCTTTTCTTACGTCCACCTCCAACACACCAAGCACTCGAATGAACCCCAACGAAGGACGCGTCGCGTTAATCACAGGCTCAGCCCGAGGAATCGGACGAGCCATTGCCCTTCGTCTCGCTGACGATGGATATGATGTGGCCATCAACGACCTCGACAAGATGCAGGACCAACTGGACGAAGTCGCTGAGCTGATCAAGCAGAAAGGCAGGAAAACCTACGTCCACGTAGGGGATGTCTCTATACAAGAAGAGGTGCATAAGATGATTGATGGCGTCGTAGAGAACCTGGGGGGTCTTGATGTTGTATGTGATGTTTTACCGACTACTCTCTCCGACTAAACATACCTTGACGCGTGCAGATGGTGGCCAACGCAGCTATATGCTTTGCCAAACCTTTTATGGACAGTAAGTGCCGCCATCGACACGCATATATGCGCCTTTTTGATTCGGGATCCTGATATTCTCTATGTAGCTACCGTCGAAGACTGGGATCGTATCTTCACCATCAACGCACGCTCTGTGTTCTTTGCATATCAATATGCGGCGAAGATTATGATAGCTCAAGGACGTGGTGGTAGAATTATTGGTGCCTGTTCGGGTGCAGGAAAGCAAGGTTCGTTAATCATGTTCTTCTGTTCTCTGTATAACCGACTCATTGAACGCCAGGACATCCAATGCTGTCCGCATATAGCGCCACAAAGTTTGCCGTACGCGGACTTACCCAGAGTGCTGGTGGGTCTTGCATCGTTTGCTGCGCCTTTCCTGGCTTTAATTCTTCAAATAGCTTCGGAGTTGGGGAAATACGGTATCACGGTGAACGCTTATGCCCCTGGTGGGTTCGTTTTTTCATTTTTGACAGGACCGACGTGTTTGACGGTCAATCTTTATTCCAGGCGCTGTCGTAACAGAAATGAGTACGTCTCCCTCTTATTGCACTTCTGATTCTTGGATGGTTATGTCCCTTCCTTTCCAGCCAAAGGCATCGCGGAACCGTTCGGCGGCAGCGAGATCCTTTTTGCAGCAGTATGTATCTCCGCTCACAAAATGGTGTATCAAATTCTGAATCTGGCATTATAGGAAGCTGCACGAGTCCCTGTTGGATACATCGGTAAACCGGACGATATCTCTGGACTTGTGTCATACCTGGCGTCCAAGGATTCCCATTTCGTCACAGGTACGAATCCCAGTTCAGCAAGTGTGATTATCGTGTAAACCTAATGGTCTTTCTCTTTCAGGCCAAGCTGTAAGGCTCTTTATTTCACTTTTCTCCAGGCCTCAGCTCAAGAAATACCCCAGATTTCCATCAACGGAGGAAGAGATTTCTTCTGAGAGAAAACACGCGAACAAATCTTTCGAACGAGGCATCTCCATGCTGACTCCCATATTTTGACAACGTTTTCCGCTGTGATCGTACCGACCCACTTTACGAGAGTTCATATTATACTGAATATCCCTCTATATAACTGGTATTTGTGCTTATGACAAAGGTCAGCGCTCAGCATACAAATCTCAATGACGATAGCTTCGGCCAACTGACGGTTTTCATCTAGACTTCTTTTTCGCTTATGACAAGATACCGAATGGCTTGAGAAATATAACCCCGTGCGCGATATATTTGGATCATCTTCTCACCATGATATGCTTTCAATGATCCTGCTCATACAGTATATAAGCTTGAACAATTGCAGTTCTCGTCATTTCTTACTCGAACGATTCTTCTTCGTCGCTTATTGAATTCCGTCCCAGTATGTCCCGCGTTGCACTGATTACTGGAGCATCAAAGGGTATCGGCCGGGCTATTGCAGTCCGCCTGGCGAAGGATGGATACCGAATCGCTTTGAACGACCTGCCCTCTGCTAAAAATGAGCTGGAACAGCTTTGCCAGGAGATCACGGTCTCCGCAGGTGCAGTAACAGTTCATTTCGCCGATGTCTCCGTTGAGGAGCAGGTTGAAAAGATGGTTCGAGAGGTAGTGGAGGCTATGGGGAGTCTCGATGTGGTACGATTCTTGTATCTTTGTCGCTGCGGGTGATGATCGTATTGATTCGCTGTTTTTCCTTTCTTCTTTTCATTTCCTAATAGATGGTCGCCAATGCTGGGATATGTATTACCAAGCCTTTCTTGGAAAGTTCGTCAAACATTTTCAGAGCCTTTTGAATGTGCATTAGAAGATTTTGATGTTCATTTCCTTCAGCAACGAAACAGGACTATGATCGGCTTTTTGCTATTAACGTGGAAGGCACCTTCTTTTGTTACAAGTACGCCGCGTTGGAGATGATCAAGCAAGGTCGAGGTGGGAGGATCATAGGTGCTGCTTCTGTGGCTGCTAAGCAAGGTTCTTTTCAATTGGCTACCGGTGTTGAGTATGATTCCAATGATGCTGACGATCGCCGCAGGAAGTTCGATGTTGGGTGCTTATTGTGCAAGTAAATTCGCGATCAGAGGGATTACTCAGTCTGCTGGTTCGTTCTCTTTCCAATTCTTTTTGACCCATTGAAGGATGACGCCCTGATATCTACGCCCTGGTTGTCTTGTAGCAATTGAATTGGCGAAACACAACATCACGGTCAATGCTTATGCTCCAGGTGCTTCACTCCTCTATCGCTCGTGGCTTGTATCAGGACACTGATTCTCGAATTGATGTTGCGGTATCTCAGGAGGAGTGACGACTGACCTATGTGTGTTTCAATGGACATCCTCGATCTACAGTATCTTCCAGGTTTTATCTGACATCCCTTTATCTTCATAGTGAGAGATCTTCGAACTGAATTCCAGAAGGACTTCAAAAAGGAGAAGCCTGACGCTGTTGTGAGTCATCTGTGGAAAAGCTTGCCACTGAAATCTTGAGCTTTCGTATTGATCTATGCGGATGAGAACAGGTTACGATGAAGAGTCACCTAGGTCGCGATTCGGATCCGGAGGATATCGCAGGGCTGGTGTCTTTCATTGCTTCGAAGGATTCGGCGATGATAACAGGTATGTAATCTGAACTGAAAAAATAAACGTTATGGATACCCTCAATTGACGACACTTCTTGCGACAGGACAAAGTGTGAGTTCCCTGCGTCATCTTGTTCTTCGGAAGTTCAATGGATCGTGACGTTCATTGTTTCCTGGTGTAGATCTCCATCAACGGAGGGATGTTTTTCGATTGATTTCACGTCTATCACTCGTCGCCTTGCTCAAGTCTAATAGCGGCGTGCCCAGATGGGATATGTAGCCTCTCTACATATTCTTATTGAACTCCCGGCGAGATAGTAGTTTGGGTTTCTCCATTTTTGGGTCGTGTATAATCCTGTATTGTAAAAACGAACATCCAGAAACATAAAAAGCACTTGTTACATATTCAGCTCATATGAGTTGAGGAATATCTAAAAGTTTTGACCATTGGTTGTGTTTTTGTCCCCTACTAACTTCAACAAAATTCGGACAAATGAAGGAGTCAAGGTGACGGTGACCGATGACACGTCACACGGACAGTCATTTTGCAGCAAGGCTTTCTCAAGGCTTTCTTCAGATGATCTTTTTCATGCGTCTACTCATAGCCCCAATATCCGTCCTACGCAAATAAGACTCTTCGTCGAATGAACCTCCTTCAGTGCCTTTACAAATTCGGATTCCCCCCTGAACTCATCAAGCGACTCACATTTCGCCTGGTGGCTCGTGAACCGCACCCCGAAACGACACTCGGTTCTCTACCAAACGAGCTTCTTCTAGAAATATTTTCTTTCTCAGAACTCCAGCCATACATCATATGCCACGGTGTCTGCAAGAAATGGCGCCAACTTCTTCCTTTAGCCAAGGTGGACCCGATTCGCCAACGTCTTCTCGACCTCTACCATCGCCTTCTCGACACACAGGGCTTTGAACAGACGCAGGAGTGGACCTCTCAGAATTTATTACCTTTCGACAGAGAAGAATATATTCACTGTCTCCTTCAGTAGCACCCAATTATTCCGGAAGAATTTCGAATTTGGATCCTCGAATGGCCCGCCCGACTGCTCATCAAGTGTACCTGGCCTGGTCTTCCTTTTCGCGAATGCCATTTTGGCGCATCCATTTCTCAGGCGTTCGGGGTCAACTGGATTGCATACCGATCGTTTTCCCCCAGACTCTCCTCCTTGCTCTACAAGTACGGTACACCCTCGGAGACGTTCATCCCCTGTCTTTTAATTCGGCGTCAGGCGAACGACGCTGTCTGGTTGGTCTTTAGCCATGATGAAGATGAGCCTGATCTCTTCGGCCGAGTGTTCTATAACTCTGTAGAATACCATGACCCGGGTACTATTCCATACTACCCCAGGCGCACCAGCATTGGCGACAGCAACACGGAGGACAGTGACGACAGCGATGAAGAATCCGTCATTTCAGATGGCGAGCGATTCTTGCTTGCCTTTGATGACTGGATCCATTATCTGGATTTCCTTTGGGATCAGACCATTCACGAAATTCGTCATCCTCGTGGCAAACGACTTCATGGCCGTGATAATCCAATACCTCAACCTATCTTGTGCCGATTCAACAGTTATAGCACAGCGACCCTTCCGGCACATGCTTGGGATTCCTGCCAGCGAACTTCTCTAACTTAACACCAATATACCAAATAATTCCCTTCGTCATCTAGATTCTCTCCCAGTGGGCGCTTTAATCCCTCGTAATATTGTGCTGGGGACCCCCAGTCTACGGCGACTATGAGCTATCGCGGCAAGCCTGTCTCCTTCTATCAACCCTCCATGGTACCTTCCTGGCCATACCCAATGCGACTACTCACGGCGACTGCTCAAGAAGATGAGCCATTGCAAGAGCTTATTTCTATCGTTATGACCCGTTTTTCTAACCGTGATGGGAAAGAGCTAGCAATACATGCCTGGCATGACGGAGGAGCTATCGAGCTCTTCCTCGTCACGGTTTTCTATTCTGGACGAGCAATTCTTCTCGTCCCTGAGGCTCTTTCCGTACTCCACCGTCTTATGACTGTCGCCCATTGTATATTGCCATGTATTCAAGTTGGCGTAGAAATAAATTAGAAATAACAAGTAAATAAAAATTCCTGGTGTTAGCATTTATGGGTTTGGTTTTTGGCTGGAGAGACAGGGGTTCAGTACGTTCAGTGACAGTTAACACAGGTGTGACATACTTTTCGAGTTACGCCGACAATCATCGACTGCGTTTTTTTCCCCCTGATTTCTTTCTCGTTGATACATGTTCAACATCGTACAAACCGGCATCGGAGACCAACCAAACACAAATACACCCCTCCAATCCCTCTACAATGCCATTAAAATCTCGACTCATCCAAATTTTCAACTTGCACCGCATATTTCGAACGCCAACTCTTCAAGCACATGCGAAAACATCGTTTGAGTCTCTGCCAAACGAGATACTCTTGGAGATATTTTCGTTCCTCGAACTCAAACCCTACATCATATTTCATGGCGTCTGCAAGAAATGGCGACAACTTCTGCCTTTGACCACGCTACACCCAATCCGCCAACGCCTTCTCGACCTCTACCGTCGCATTCTCGACACACACGGCTTTGAGCAGACGCAGGAGTGGACCTCCCAGAATTTGTTGCCTTTTGACAGAGAAGAGTATATTCGCTGTCTCTTTCAGCAGCATCCACTTATTCCGGAAGAGTTTCGCATGTGGATTCTTGAATGGCCCGCCCGACTCGTCATCCAGTCCACCTGGCCCGGGTTTCCTTTCCTCAAATGTCATATTCGTACACTCACCGTTCGGAGGCTTGGGGTGAACTGGATTGCGTACCGTACATTCTCCCCCTCATTGTCATCTCTGGTTTACAGGTACCGCACACCCTCGCAGACTTTCGTCCCAGGGCTTTTAATTTGGCGCCACGCAACCGACACCGACTGGTTAATCTTTGGGCACAATGGACCTGAGCTATTTGGTCGAGTCCTTTGTACGTGTGCGGAATTCCATAGTACTGGAAGTATTCCATACTACCCGCCGCACACCACGACTGCCAACAGCGACAGTGGCGACCAAGAGTCTGTCATTTCAGATGGAGAGCGATGCTTGACCATATTTGATGACTGGATCCATTATCTGGAATACCTTTGGACTCAAACTGTCGACGACATCCGAAATCCTCACGAAACCTTTTCCGGCCATGATTCTCGAGTACCTCAACCTGTCGCGTATAAATTTGTATAGCCAGCGTTTCAGCACCAGGATGGAACTCCTGCCACCGTAGTACCATATTTTGGTAATCTCCTACGCTTTCATGTTGCCGGGCACCTACATTTTTGACAAGATCACTGCGACGACAAGATATCCGTAGCGGGTCAGTTTTCTTCGATCGTAGATTGTCGTTTTTCCCATCCTCGCTGGAACCGGTCTGAAGACGAGCAAGATAAGCGATTCCAGGGGCTGATTTTCATCGTCCCGACACTCTTCTATCCCTCGTGCTGGTGTTAGAAATTAGAATGTCGATGCACATTGCCGCGGGGCATTAATTTTGGGCAAACGCTCCCGCCGCCTCCCAGGGGTGACTACGTCAATGATGTTCCTACTTATGCCGCGTCATTATCGATGGTACGGTTCGAATTCTTCTCGCTGTTCCTGTTCAATGTCGGTGTAACCCACTATGTACCTCACTCTATTCCTGTTATGTGCAAATAATTTGGTCACGGTGTAATACTTGTTTATTTTCAGCAACAAATATGCAACTGGTCATGAACAAAAGTTGATCGATGATCAATATTATCAATATTCAATGATATTCTCGAGCTCAGCGTTGTGCGCTTTCAACAAGCTTTCGAAGTTGGTTTGGACTTGGTTTGAACAGGGAGACAGGGGCAGCGTGACCGGCCAACACAGATGTGACATGTAACATATCACATTCAACCAGATGCATCCCTTCAACCCGTCCATTGACCACGTTTCTCATAATTTTCACCCAGCGATGCCCGACGACGCAAAGCTAGGCAGCGAAGACCGACCGAAGTTGCCTCTAATGAAACCCACAATACGACCGCTCCAATCCCTTTACAACGTGTTAAAATCGCTACCCTTCCAACTTTTCAACCACCCCATATTCCGTACGACAACTCGCAAATCTCATACAAAAACCTCTTTTGAGTCTCTTCCAAACGAGATTCTTTTGGAGATATTCTCGCACCTGGAACTCAAACCGTACATCATAAGCCACGGTGTCTGCAAGAAATGGCAGCAACTTCTGCCTTTGACCAAACTACACCCAATCCGCCAACGTCTTCTCAACCTCTACCGTCGCATTCTCGACACACCCGGCTTTGAGCAGACGCAGGAGTGGAACACCCAGAATCTACAGCCCTTTGATAGAGAGGAGTACATTCGCTGTCTCCTTCAGCAGTATCCACTCATTCCGGAAGAGTTTCGCATTTGGATTCTCGAATGGCCCGCTCGACTTCTCATTCAATCTACATGGCCTGGTCTTCCTTTCCTCGATTGCAATATTTTAAAACCCATCATTCGGACACCCGGGGTCAACTGGATTGCATACAGACCCTTTTCCCCTAGACTCTCCTCCTTGTGTTACAGG
>JAHXRV010008656.1:0-136171 GCA_019904355.1 Psilocybe tampanensis | reverse complement strand
AGAAAGAACAAGTCACTCAGCGGTTGCTGGAGGATGTGTCTCGAGAATTTGAGGTTTCACGCAAGAGAGAAAAGAGGTTATACGCAAATTCCTTGGAATTTCAAATTATTTTGCGTGGCGGTTAAGGTTTCACGCATAAATCAACATCTCCTTTTTTTTTGCGGCATACTTGCGTGAAATTACAGATTGAAACTCAAATATCGCGGAGTTTTGAAAACTTACGCAGAATGCAAATGAGGGTCCGGCTGTGTAGTGACGCTTTCCATTTTGGGGCACAACTCTCCGTTCTCCACTGTTCCCGCCACTGAGGCCATATGTTACTGCAATGTTGCTGCGTGCATTTTGTCTGGACTGAAAGCGTTGTTGTTAACCCTTGTCTTCAGCTTTGCACGACACAATCAAACGTTTTGTCATTGTCTCCTGGGGAACTCTTCTCCTGGCCAGTTCATCTCGTCTCGGGCAACCGCTTCTTTCGCCAGTTGTCGGACTCGAGAAAGACGGCCCAAGTGGCTTTCCTGGGCAAAGCAAACGTTAATTGAAATTTGAAAAGGGCCGCATTGTCCTCGTCCAAAAATATATATAAGGAAGCCCTCCAAATGATCCTATTCATTCTCCACCCTCTCCCCTTCTCTCTTCTTCTACTTTCTTCTTTTCTTCAGCCTGGTGCTGCGTCTGTTCAGGTCCCGAAACGAACGCCCACTTTCAAGTCATCGCTAGCACTTGATATTTTATATTTCTTTACTTTTCAAGTTATTCCAAACCCAAGCAAAAAATCAACATGGTTCAACTCTCCGTTGCTTTTGTCTGCCTCCTTCTCGCCTCTGCCAATGCTGCCCCACTTCTGGGCAAGCGTATTGCTCAAACCATCTCCGATTCCACGGCCAAGTGGGAACAAGCTTGTGTATGTCCGTTATCTTATCAACTTGTGGGCGCACTGACCTTTCTCCATTTGACAGCTTGCCGCTGGTGGAGGTCAACGGTGCAACCCTCTTTCCATCACCGCCTTCACCACTTTGCTTGCCGCCGCTGGACCTTGTGAGCAGCAGAATGCCGCCGATTCACTTCTCAGCTTGGGCAAGGAATTAAAGAGCAATGACATGATCACTCTTGCCCAGATCTTTGCCCAGCAGCCCAGGAACAGTGTACGTATTCCATCCAAAAACCAACATTATTCTGTGGCTAATCTTCTGCATATACCTAGCCCAACTCCGTCGCGATCCCGTACTGCCAGCAAGCCCCGCAAAATCCGGAGCTTAATGGGCTTTTCCAGTGTCAATTTGCTGGATCGAACCAAAAGGTCTTTGTGGGCGGCGTTGCTGTCGGCGGTGCTGGGACCATCCCTTTCGGTCTCTCTGCACCCGTGAACCCTCCCGGCTCCTGCCCTGCTAACCCTTCCGGCCCCATCGCCGATGGTACCCAGCTTGACGCTATCACCACGAACCCTAGGGCCAACGGGGCCTCAGCTCCTGCTGCCACTGTCGCTGCGCCACCTGCTGCTACGACTGTCGCCACCACAGCTGCCCCTGTCGCCACTGTGGCTGCCCCACAAGTGACTCCCGTAACCACGAGTGGAACTGGCTTCAAGCTCGCCAATGGACAGGACGCTCAGGCATTGAACGCAAAGTTCGCTACTCTCACCGCTGACTCTGCCTGCACTGGTACGAACCTTTCATTTTAAGCCATAGATTGATTGACATTGCTCACTTATTCTTTTTTTCGCTCAGCTGGAGAGAATGCTTGCGTTAACGGTGGTTTTGCTCAGTGTGTGAATGGTAAATTCGCCATTACATCTTGTGCTGGAGGTTTGACCTGTGTGGCACTTCCCCTCGTCAACTCCCGTGGCACGTCCATCACTTGCGACACCACTGCCGACGCTGAGGCTCGTATCGCTGCCTCAGGAGCTTCAGGAGGTCTCACTGGTTCTGGATCGGGAAGCGCCCCACAAGCTCCCGCTGTCGAGGCTGCTTCCGTGCCTAAGGCCCCTGCTGCTGCTTCCAGTGGTAGCGCTGCCACCGGTGGATCTGGTTTCAAGCTCGCTAACGGCCAGGATGCTCAGGCATTGAACAAAAAATTCGCCACTCTCACCGCTCAATCTGCCTGCACTGGTACGTCGTCCCTGAAAATGCTAGACTTTTGAACAGAATTGACTGATTTTCCCCCATAGCTGGAGAAAACGCCTGCATTAATGGCGGCTTTGCCCAGTGTGTCGGTGGAAAGTTCGCTATCACTCCCTGTGCTGGAGGATTGACTTGTGTCGCTTTGCCACTCGTCAACTCTCGTGGTACATCCATCACTTGCGACACCCAGGCCGATGCCCTTGCTCGCATTGCGAACACCGGTGCCACTGGCGGTCTCACTGGCGCTTAAGCTCTTTGTCGTGTCCCTCATCATTCAGATCTTGCGTCACTCTGGAGTGGCTTTGTTTTCTTTTTGTGTTTTTGGAATAACTTATTTCTTTTTTTTTTACGATCCAATACTTACCACAACCCACTTGATTAAATCGCATAGCACTCATTCCTTTCCCACTAACCTGTAACAAAATGAAACAACTTGTATCATATAGTCTTTCAAGCCTGATGACTCATGGGTGTCTTATAGGAAGTGCATTGATGATGGAAGAGAAGCATTATCGATGTAACCTTGAGTGATCTTGAAGCCTGGAGGGCCAAAGAAATTATTTTACGTGAACTTGCTATGGACTATAGAATAAGTGGTAATGGTCACATCGTTATCGAATGGAATGGCGGGCCTTATACATAGAGAACGTCTAGATTAAGATAAGATCGAGAACAAGCGACGGCGACAAGGGTCCTGTCCGCTCACGGCATTTTCTATTCGATCTTTCATCTCGGCCGGACACGCAGGGACAATGGAAGGCCTGCTGTCGTCGTTCTCCGTTGCCTTTTCTTTACCACTCATCTTTACCTTTCTTAGTACAACAAGCTTTTAGCACTTCGGCTTCCCGTTGCAGAGCTTTGTGCCACCATCATCGAGCCCTTCAGTGGCACGACCCCACAATCCTTTTCTTCTATAAAAGCGCTACCTCAATCAAACAAGACCTGCCACTTTCCAAGCCCGCTTGCTTCGATATTGATCCACAAGCCACCTAGCACCCTCATACACTGGCAAATCGATGCCTCTCCTTCCCTTCAATGCGTCCTATCTCTTCCTCACGCCGAAGCGTGTTCGTCTTCCAGGTGAAGCCACGAAATCCCCTACTCCTTCGCCCAAAAAATCCTCGTACGTTCATTCGGCCACTTATCCTGATACTCGCGAACACCATATTGACATGGATCATCAGAGTCCGTTCTAATTCAATGAGGTGGACGGGCGACATCTCCGTCAAGGCGAGGTCATTCCGCTCCTTAGTGAGCAAGACGTCCCATCCGCCCAAGGGGAAAGAAAAGGAAAAAGATGACAGCAGCATCTAAGTTTTCCACCTATCGTCGTCGTTCGCTTTCGAAAGTCCCCGTGCACGAAAATAATGGGGACAACCAAATTGCTCTGCTGTCTTGCTTTCTGTTGTAATTTTGAAGTACTAGCACTGAACCGGTGGAAATGAATAATGTTGTTCTCTCAAAGAATAAATGTCAGATCTTTGGGCATACTTATATTAACCAGAAATCATTAGGGACAAGAGGGTAGAAGATTTGCGGAGAAATACTACGTAGAACAAAGAATAATGCCACTGTGCCAGCCCTTGCCCCACACCCATAAGAAGAAAAAAATGTCCAAACATAACTCGTTCTGACGGTTCCACAGCACCGAACTACGGTGACTGAGTCCCATCCTTGCCCCCGTTGAACATCGCCTTCAAAGTCATCTCGCTGCGCTTCTGCCGCACCCGTTCGGCCTCCTCTGCACCACCTGTCATCCTCAGCTTCTTCTGGCTCACAAAGTCCTGAAGCTCGACTTGCAGTTCATCTGAACGAGTCGCCAAATCTTTCTCTCTGTTTTTCTGATTCGCCTCGATCGCCTTGAGCCTCCTGTCAGGATCGATAGAAGCTGTCCTGATCTCGAGCATCACATTGCTTAGCCCATCTTGACCTTCTTCTGGTGGAGGTGGTTTGAAGCTTCGGTTGCGCAACTTGCCCGTCATCACCCCGTTGGGTTTCCGCAATGTGATCACCTTCTCGACGTGCCCGTACACCTCCGCCATTGCCTTGTAATCTTCTTGCAGGTCGCCCAGGAATTCCTCTTGGTGCGTCAAAAATTGTTGCTCCTCAATCATGTTTTGCAATTCTTCCTCCCATGTCTTCTTCCACATGGGCTTGACGGTGTCGATGTGCTCAGAGAGGCTTGCCAGTTCAGTAGCGACCGTATCCATGTCTTTCTTGATATTGCGGAAGAGGACGGCGTTGGGCGTGACATGTCGCTTGATGACATCGTCTTTCATGCCCTCCACTATGTCTTGTAGCCTCTCCACCTCAGTAAGAACATTTTGACTGCGAGTGTCTAGCTTCTTTTTCCCAGAATCGATGTACGCACGCGCACCTCCAATGTTGGAATTGGCAAGCTGCTTCACAGAATGGGTCTGTGTTCGAAGGGTCCCGAGCGATTCTTTCGTCGACTTCATAAAGTCAGTGTAAACTTGCCGCATAATCGCCAAGTCACGTCGCAGATTCTGGACCTCGTCGAATTGCGTCTTCAGGTCTGTCACAACTCGACTGGTATACTCCGATAGCACAGATCCACCCGTCATCTGTGGTTGAAGCGACTGACCCGTCATTTGGGGTGGTATGGGCTGTATAGAATTTGGCAAAGGCGGTGGGGCTTGCATCTGCGACATGAATGAAGGCGGCGCATCACCAATAAACCTCGACAGGCGGCGGGCAACATGCTGGAATTGGCGGTCGCTGGGTCGATTGGGTGCCGGAGTGCTTTCTGCCAGAGGTTGAGCAATAATATCAACGACGTGGGTTGGCTGTCGATTGTTACTTGAAGCCACAGCCGACTTCAAGTCTTTAATGTCCTGAGAAAGGCTTGAAATTTGGGAATCGATGTGTTGTTTGATCTGATCCAGAGCTAGAGGACACGGAGAGATTAGATAAATTACAACAATAAGAAGACGAGCATACGTTCTATGTTCAAGGATATTAGACATTTCTCCTTGACGTCGTCAGTATCCTCCAATTCATATTGCACCCCACTTGATGGGTCCCGAATATAGATAGCAGGGAAATTATCGAGTCCAGGATTGTAAGAGAATTTGTCCACAAACAAAACTCTCAGAGATGCGAATGAAATGACACGATCTATGACCACTTTCTTGACTTCTCTGCCGAGCTGGAGGAAGATAGTAATTTTGGAGGGGTCTGTGGGCGGTTGGCTCTGACTCTGGCTCGAAGTCGCTTCAGAGACCATTGGTGTGGGCTCGGGGGTTCGAGAGGGTGTTGAGGGCAAGGGAGGCACGACGGGAATCCCTCGTTTACCGTCGGGAGTGTTTGAACGGGAAGTTTTTTTACTTGCAGGGCCTTCAGGTTTGCTGGGTGAGCCTCCATCTTCATCATCAACTTCGGTCAAGACAGTGAGATCGTTCATAGTAAGATTTCCAGTGGCAGCGGACCGACGGTTGGGATGATTTGCTGCTCCTCTTACCGATCTCTCGCGTGTCGTTGAAGCGCCAGTCATTTTAGAGATGTTGTAAACGGAAAATCTCTTCGATGCCCGCCTTTCCAAATGAACATCCGATTTCAGGGCAGCTAGTGATTTAGCTACGGCAGGGGGTGGGTCAATTGGCGGCGTTTCTGGGGGTGGCGGAGAGGCACTCCCTTCCTGGTCATATTGTGGACTGGATGGATCAACAACGACACTAGGAGCAAGAGTGGGAGGTTTGTCCACTGGTTTGTCGACCAAAGAATAACGTTTAACACTGGCTGGTACTGGCGGCGGCGTCGATACCGGAGGCTGTGAGGAAGGTTCGTTGGGGTCGCTTTCCAGGTTGGGTTTGTCATTGGTAGGAGTGACGAGGGTTGAGGATGAGGAGGCGGCGGGTACGGTGGAATTAATAGTTCTGTCCGATCGTCGTTGAGAATTGCTATAATCATTGGGTTGCATATCTGACGGATCTCGACCGACAGGGCGGTCGACAAGTGATGGAGCAAAGCCTCCAACAAAGTCACTATTCCCTGTGTTTTGTTGGGAGATAGTACCCTGTGATGTTGGGTCCCTCCTGCGCGAGGATGTGTGAACGTTACGACGTGTAATAGTTTCATTATCTGGTCTTTCCTCGTCGGTAATTTGGCGAGATCCTTGGGAACGATGACCACCCTCGCGCCTAGATGAACCACTAGTCCGCGAAGAGCGACTATCTGTGCGTTCATGATCTGTGCCCCCCGACTTATCTCGATGATCTGAGACGATTCTGCGGTAGATGGATTGCTTGCCTCGAAGACCTTGAAGGAGATTGGTGATAATCTGACGGACGCTGGGCAGGTACAATTCGAGATTATCTGGCGTGGCTTCTTCTGCGAGGCATTGTTCCAACACTGTTCGCAAGTCTTCAGGAACACTGACCAACTCACTTGAGGGAGAGTAAGTAACCACAAAGGAGGGAACACATAAAAGCGTACTTCATCTCGATATTAAATTGAGCAAATGCAGCTACAGCCAGATTGAAATCGTTGCCCAAGCGCACATAGACGTTGCTTACGCCCTCTTCATCCATTCTCAGTTGGCTCCATAGTGTTAACGCTTCCAACAACTGCTTTATTGATACTAAGAGGCGAGTCACTGCTGTTTCCACAGCCGGCTGTTGCTTTTACAATCAAGTCCTGGAGAAACGAAATCGAGGATCATACTCACAGACGGATATCGAGAACCCCGCTCGTTACGCCCGGAGCCTGAAGTTGTTGATGAAATTGAATTATTGTCTCGGCGAGAGGGGTGTCCATTCGCTTGTGAAGATTGAGACGTACGAGACATCGTCGCCGCGTTGACTTCGTGAAGCCTAGCAGAGAAGCGAAATGAAATAAAAGACGAAATTACAAGGTATAATAGTCAGGTCCAAGTCAGGTCCCCTGTTCGTTAGTTCACAGGCCGTGGGAGTATATTCCCTGTAAATCGTCAAGCGTCCAAAAATAGACAGATCCTTTCACCTCGCGAACTCGCAATTACAGCAGTATGAGAGATAAATACTGTTCTTTAATGTAGTACACCGATTATATCCTAAAAATACAAGTACATCCAGTCCCCCATAAGCCTGGTCGTTTACGATGGTAAAGGCGGTGATCCATTGCCAGTAAGAACCATTTCATCGAGGATTTCGTCCTTCTCTGTCCGCTTGTAAGTCTTGATGGTCTCTCCATAGTCAGAGATGTCATAAACGCGGAATCGGCGGTCAAACCTGCAATGCGTGTTAATTCCGGTTCACGAAATGTTTGACAACAAAGCAGAATTTACCCGACTTTGCTGTAACCAGAGTACGAGCTGACGATCCAGATGTTAGCCGCTGATTTTGGATGAGGATTTACGCGTGTGACTTACCCGCCACCTCCAAAGCAAAGCCAAACGCCTTTAACACGTCGGCAATTCTCCGTGACTTCCGAAATGAATGGTGAGATTTCATGCCCAGGGAGAACATGGTACATACCATGACAATGCCCATTGCCAATGACTTTGACCTCATGAGCATTCCGGTTGGAAACATGTTGGCTTTCCATTGCTTGTAGGATCCCCTTTTCAAAGAATCCGTCGCTTTTCTTCGCATTTCCTGGCGATTCTAGTCCAGATATACCGACATCCAATTTTCTGCCATTACTGGGGTTCATATCCGCCTTGGAGTAAGCCTCTGGTCTGGTTATAGACATGATCAGAAATGCGACGATGCACAAAGGCTTCGGGCTTCGCCTACAATGGGATATGGAAAAACATCATTGCGTTTGGTTTGGCAAGTCTACGCATCCCGGGCGTAATTTGATCATCTTGACGTTTCCAAACAGAGCCCAAATCCTTGCCGGTGTCTGGTCTGAAGGGTCGCTCAATTTGTTGAATCGATGCTAGGATATGTGTCAAGATCCAGTGTCTGTTGAAAAAATTAAAGTTACCTGATTCTTGTAGGAACCAATCAATTTGATTCTGGTGTATCCAATCATATTCGGTAGGGGTGAAAAAACCGAACCAGTCGAAAAATCCTTTGGAGTAGGAACCAGAGTCGAGGAAGTATAGAGTCAACGCATGTGTTTTCGACCTGCCACCACGAAAAATATGACCCATTAAACTCGGGAAGGGATATATCAACACTCACGGGTCAGCACTGTAAACCTTCAACACATAGTTTCCGACTCCATGGACATCCTTTGGGCCACGTTCTACTAAACTGTAAGGAAGACCTTTCATCAACTGGACTTGTTGTTCCTTAGCCATTCCATCTTCTTCATCGTGATTGCCAAACACTACAGCCCAGGGTATCCCCTTTTCGGCAGCAGACTTGGAGAATTTTGCTAGGACAGATTTTGGGTCCCACGAAGTCCCTTGTCCATTAAGTTGATCGCCAGTGAAAACGATGAGGTCCGGTTTTTCTTGGTCAATAACATGAGAAATAAGAGTGTTGGTAAGGTTGTCAGAATGTTCGCAAGGTGAGAGAACAGTGTCTCGACATATTCCTTGTGAAACCGAGAAATGAAGATCTGCGACTTGGAGAACCTTAAACTTTCCAGATTGACTGAAATGTAGAGGAGGGGCACGAGGAGGAACTACAAAGAACCACGTAAGCTTCAGAGCCAGCATTATGGTGTTGTAGATAGATAGCTTACCCTTCACACCCCGTCGAAATGTAATCCAAGTTGATTCCGTATTTTTGCGCTCAGACAAAGTCGGGGGTTCGATTTTCTCAAAGCCGTACCATGGAGTGTCTTCTCCGTATAAGACATCGAGTTCGGTGATGATTTTTGCCTTCTCTTCGGCGGACATTTCACCTGATGTCTTGCCAGTCTTATACCATAAATATAGGGGTGGGATACCCCGCAGTCCAGCTCGTAGGGACGTTGAAGCTTTGTGCCAGTGGTCAAGTGGCTCTGGAGGTTGCTCTTTCTGAGGATAAAGTCGGATTTCTGTTACAAGATTGATGTCTTGACGCCTTGTGCGACGATAATATATTTCCTGGAACACATCAGTATCTCATTTGGTGATAGAAAATGAGAATTGCGAACAAGCCATCCGGACATATATCCTCCTTCAAGATTGAGATTTCGTGGAACCCGGACCCATTTCCCTTTAATTGCGTCTTGTTCACTGTTGGATTCTGGAGCACATACGTCTCCTCCAATGTCAGGGTTGATGACACACAGGGTCACGGCGATCTCAGAGACTATCCCGAGATCATTCAATATGTGGACAAGTAAAGAAAACACGATACTTACGACCAGTATCATGGGGTAGAAGAGGTGACCACACATCCAACGGAAGACTTGAAAAATCGATTTTATCCTCTGGCTTGGTTATATTCCACCAGTCGACCGTGTGCTCCAAGTTTCCTGCGTGAGGTGCATCTTGTGGAGATGTTTTCTGTTGCGATATTGACACAACCTCCCATGACTGCCACCCTAGTCGTTGCTTGATACCTGGTCCACGGGGTTGATAGAGAATGAAAACATAGAGGAGCATTAGAGAGAATGCCATCATTGTCATTGTTGGGAGGAATATAGAACGCAAGCCTCTAAAGACTTTGGAGCAGGAAAAGGAGCCCATCTTTGCCTTTCAGCCAAAGGCCAAGGTCGAGGGTTCCAAGAGGTTCCAGCAGAGTGACTCAGATAGCTGTTGGTAGTTGTACAGTTGGACTCTGGAGTCTCCAGAGTTCGTGTGACAAGTCCAGAGGAGGTCATGTGATACACTTCGCGCATGGAGAAAAGTTTCCGAGTTTTCAAACTTAGCAAACCTTGGGCAAGGGAGTTACGACCCCAACCATGCTCAATATCCAGGTCTTTCGACGGTGCTCAAATCTTCACCGAGCATATTCTACTCAGCCCCCGTTACCAGAACTCGCAAAGATAGCACGCACGGCTTCAACTCCCCTTGCTGTACGTTTGCGCCGACGAAAGAAGCTCGGAGCAACCGCCATTGGCGACACAGACGCGACAGAGGATGGCCTTACACCGACAGAGCAGGCACGATTCACTCGCCTGAATGCGCAGGGATTGCTTGAGGATCCCCTGTCAAGGAGTCCTACAGCGAAGGAATGGATGGATAATGTCAACGCTCGCAGGTCCCGTATCCGTGGGACAAGGTCGACGACAATCTCGGACGGGATTGAAGAAACTCAAGTTGTTGGAAGAAAAGTATACCTTCCCAACATAGTCTTCAGGCTCGTCAGAAATCAGACACAGCCGGGGCAACCTTATAATCCCTACGAAGCAACCTTCCGTATCCCCCAGTCCGTCACCAAAACCGATATTCGATCCCTTCTCCTTGCCGTTTATGGAGTCAAAACAACTTACATCCGCACCGATAACTACATTTCCGCCTGGCATCGTACACTCTCTGGTTATGAACGAAAACCACACAAAACCTACAAACGAGCGGTGGTTGGCCTGGTTGAACCCTTCTATTATCCAGGCAGATTAGAAGACCTACCCGAATTCGAGAGAAAAGAACATGAAGCCGGGATTGAGAAGGCTTTCAGTATCAAGCATACCCGCCGCCTCCAGAAAGAGGAACTGCTTCGCATGACTATCGGCCAGGGCAGGTTTTCGTTCAAGTTGAAGGAACATAGTCCGACAAAGAAGAATAGGATTGCAAGGGATGTTGCTATATCGACTTTCGCCCAGGGAATCAGATCTCTTAGAGAGGAAGGAAAGCACGTTTCATACAAGACGGTTAGAGAAAAAGTCCTTGGTACCTCAGAAAATTTGGAAGAGGTGGCGTCTCATTCTTAGGTTATATCATCATGTTCGTTCTACAGATTACAATAATTTATACCAGCCTTTCCCACTGATATAACACGGCGCTGCTTGAATCTTGGGCCAAACGTGCGCCCTGTCATAGAGGGGGGATCCAAAGACAACATGGTTGGACGTCGACAACAATTCAGAATATCTGTTGATGAAATACAACCGCAAGACGCACTAAAGTCTGGAAGTTATTGACGTTTTTATAGGAGAGTTCTATGTATGGTACAAGTTGTATATGTGCCTAAGTATATGAGAGATTGAATTCATGTGACCGTTAATAGATCGCGTGAATCTCTGTTGACTGTTTTATTTGCCTCGGATTTGAGAACCTTCTCTTCCTTTCTACTCATGTTATCGAACACACAATCTGAATTTTCTCCACCACCTTCCCCCCCATCACCATGTTCGAGCTGGCCCGCAAACTCATCCTCTCCCCCGTCCTCTCCACTTATAGACCCTTTATTCCTCGACGACGCGTTGGAGGAAGATCCAACGCGTCAGGCACCTTCAATCACGGTCACCGATCCCTTAGCGGCCTCGTATAACGGGAAATTACGGGGTACAAAACGCTTTGGGTCATCAAACTCCAGCATCTTTCAGAAAAGGCCGCGTCTAGAACGCAAAATTTCTTTTCCTGAACTTACTCAACCACTCGCCGTTCTCGATGTCGCGCCCAACCGTGAAGAGGATATTTGGGAAAGTGCTATCGAACGAGCGTTTGAAACTGGACACAGGGAAATCGAACTGAGGTAAGACATAGTTAGATATAGAAACCCTTACCTGAGGTTTATTCAACACACGCATTCAGAGGTCAAAATCTTACAAAAATCCCCGCCCGCGTTATGAAGGATCTTAGCAACATGGTCATTCTTCCAGGATCTTCAGAGTCGGGCGAGGACATCCGAAAGAACGCTTCTTTACAGGTATTACCTGGACGACGCATTTTTACTCGAATACATACCGCACCGGCCTCCACTTTCGCAGGTTCTACGTCTCTTGATTCACAAGACATTAAATCGACGCTATCAAGTAACTCCTTGTTGAGCACTGTTAGGAACCCAATGACTCTATTCCTTGGTCAGAACAGCATCAAAAAACTCCCTGCTGAAATGTGGACCCTGCAAAATTTGACGGTTTTGTCGTTGCGTACGTTCCACGCCACGAGGTTGAAACGAAGTGCTCATGAACTGCTCTTGAATTTATCAGGTAATAATGATATAAGATTTCTGCCACCGGGGATATCTCAGCTTGTGAATCTACAATCTCTCAACATCGCGTACAATAAGCTTGAATATCTTCCATCCGAACTCATGGATATGAAGAGCCTAACCGCTCTTATGCTATTTCCCAATCCCTTCATCCCTGACCCTCATCTTCAAACCAAGACCAGATCTGTATCCCAAACGAAACGAATAGGGTCCCGAGTTCCAACCTTAACAGAACTCTCCCTTCGATCCTTGTTTGCTAAACCAGCTCGTCAATGGACGCCCCTCTCTCAGCCGTTCAAGACAGTTTTGGAGGAAATTTACCCACTCCCACTTCCAACAGGGAAAATGTGGCGTCCGTTGTCAGCACCTCTCAGCCGTACACTGGCTACTTGTGTACCCGGTTCAATCGTCGTTGATAACAATGCTGATCCTGACGACCAATCAAGTCACCCCGGAGAGGTGACTGGTATCAGCTCGTGTCCGAATCCTGGACATAGGAGAAACATCTTTATTCACCATGCAGAAGAACGCTATACTTGGGAAGACAATATTGCCAATATACCGATCGGAGGTGTCGCCGCAATGTTGTGGAGGGGTTGTCAACACGGATGTTTGGATTTTCTTGGTCCACCAACTGAAACACAAGAAACTGTCCCACTCCCAGACATTTCTGGTGATGATGAAGCTCAAGGAAGGGAGGCAGGCGGAGACAATGAAGAGGTGGAAATGGCGGAAGATCTTGTTCTGCACTCGATTGAATTTACAGGTCACTTGGACTTTGACGACGAGTAACTTTGCATGCCTGGATCTCCTGCTGGGGCTATTGCGGTAGTAGATAAGATAAGATGTTGTATTATATAATCTGAGAACCTGTCCAGTCATCAGACTTGGACAGAATTGTCATGATCACTCGCCGCCTCGTTTCTACAATTTAACTCCACTCTCTTCAACATGTCCATTTTCCCGCCGACCAGGTCAATCGTCAAATCGCCTGCCCAAGTCAAGGCTATCTGTGCTAGCTGCAGCACAACAGGCGTTGACTTTTCAGAATCTTTCTGTTCTTCAAACGAACTTACTGCACAGTGCACCGACCAATGTGTGGTAATTGCCTGCAGTGATCCAGACCATGGTGAACCAGTATGCGATGGCGACCTTACTCATCCCCACTGCGGTCTTGTCTGCGATGAGGCCTCACAATGTACTGACTGCTATGGCTTTGATGCCTTTGTAAGCGATATATCCCTTGTTCCGTTGTCTTGAATTTACAAACTTTGTCATAGTTACAGTGCTGTGACGAATATCGATCTTCTTATCCAGAATCCTCGAGACCCGTTCAACAGTCCAACAACCAGCACAATTATGTCTGGGATGCCTCGCTTGAAAATCTCTGGTGTTTATGCGACCAACCATTGGGTGACCTGAACAAAATCTCTCCGATTGACCGGCCCTCTGATGCTTATCCCCACAACATTACCAACAAAGAATCTTTGCACTCAATGAAACCTTATCTTGAATCGCCGCGAGATTCATTCCGCTCGAATTATGGGTCACCCTCATTTTCGAAAGAACTCAACTGTATGTGGGACTCTTGTCAAGGAAGTTTCGAAAGTCTTTCAGAACTCGTGGGACATGTCAGCACGCACCTTCCTGCAAGTGGCAGCAATCCCTCGCATCATGATATGGAACCACTACCTTCGCAAGACCCAGTGGCTTGCCTGTGGGCAGAGTGCGACAACCTATACTCACCCTTCCCTAATGACTTCCAATCGCTTGCAAATCATATTTTCCACGAGCATCTTGGTGTTATATCTCCAGCAGAACCAATCCCTTCCTCAAGTCGACTTCCACCTCCTTCCCCTCATCTTTCTTCTCCTAAGAATCAATTAGAAACCACCCCATCTATCGATGATCGCCAAAATCTGTCTCCGCCCCTAGCGCCACAATCCTCCCTGACCAAAGAACATTCATGTACGGATATTCATACATGTCGGTGGAAAGACTGTGGAGAAACCTTCGACTCATGCGATGGTTTAACTTCTCATATCACAAACATACATATCGGTAGTGGGAAATCCCATTATGAATGTCACTGGGACCAGTGTCCCCGCAATGGAAATCAAGGATTCCAAAGCAAACAAAAAATCTGTCGACATGTTCAGGTACGCAAACCTTTTTCACAACCTTCCATTTTCACTAATTGCAGATTTATTGTTTACTACAGTCCCACACAGGACACCGTCCCTTTCAATGTTCAATATGCCAACAAAATTTCTCGGAAGCGGCCACACTACAGCAACATATTCGAAGGCATACGCAAGAGAGTCAGTACAAAATCCAATGGAAAAACCAAAACTCATATATTTTGTACAGAACCATACGTCTGCGACTACCCCGGATGTGGTAAATCCTTCGCCATCACTGGAGCTTTGACGATTCATAAACGCATACACAATGGTGATAAGCCCTTTCGGTGTAGTTTCTGCGACAGGTAGATCATTCATTAACCTTCATTATTTTCAACTAAAAATTTCCTGCAGAGGGTTTGCTGAGTCTTCGAACCTTTCCAAACATGTGCGTTGCTTTATTCAGTATCATGTTGATTGAACTAATTTATTGTTTGTCAGCTTCGCACCCATACAGGAGCACGTCCATACACATGCACAGAACCTGGGTGCAATAAGTCGTTTGCTCGACCTGATCAGCTCAACCGTCACAAGGGAGTCCACAGGAAGCAAATTCGTGGTATTAACCAAACAATACTAGAATAATGTAAAACACATCGTACTACGCCGTCAATTCAACCTCCTGACTACATATAACCACATCTACCCACGCAGGATTTTAATTCTCTAGATACCATAGACACGCAACCAATAATATCAAGGATTTCTGTACTTGAAGAGTTCCAGAAATCTTTGTGTTTGAGTGGGATCGAGTTCGGTATCTTCCTCACGGGTTGTGTCGCTGAGGACAAGGGCTAAAGCACGTCCTTGAATGATGGTTTGAGTGGTTGGCCATCCGCTGTCTTCAGTCTTCCTTTGCGGGGTGCGAGTGAATTTTCTCATAAAAGACAACGAGCCATGAACAAGCGCAGCCCCCCTGGACACCCGATCGGAGGACGAGAGGATTTCTACGTTGAGATCTTCCCCACCCGCTATTTCCAGGTGCGGACACATCCTCAGGATGTTTCCGAAGGATACTGGGTCGTTATCTGGCGCTGAAATATGATATATGTCCGGTACTCTCCACGATGTCGCCTTGCATGAGAATTGATGATTCGCGCCGTTGAGACCAAGTTCGTCGAGAAGCCAAATCGGTGTGTCGGAGAATGTATATCCAACCTCCAAACGAATTATCGGTAGATGAAACACGGTGGTGGGGAAATATTCGGGATCCTGTGGAAAAGTTGGGCTGAAGTACTCAACCGACAACCTGGATAGATTTGGCGCGTAAGACATTCCCCGAAATGTCCAAAGGAGGTCTCGAATCGCTCTTTTCCTCAATCGCTGGAGGGAAATTGTGTGGCCTCTAGTCGCCGATCGAGGGAAAGGTACCTGTAGGGTATACGAACGACATAAATGGAATGGTGGGTACTCCGTTTGGCTCCTCCAACAGAACGGATATTCCTCTTCCAAGGAACGTCGATTGCGATCTGGGGGAAGTAATGAAGTATAGATGTCTCTTGTAGCTACCCTGAGAAGTGTTTCTGACCATATTTTGGAGGTCCGGGAGACATATTTAACGAACATTTTTCGTTCAGGGGGTGTCATCGACGTGAGCCATGCCTCGCTGAGAATTTGTTCAAGGAGTTCGGTGGGCAAGGATGGCGGTGTATCGCCGCTGTGTGATTCATCAAGATAGTCTTTACTTCGAGGTGGTGGTGGCCAGTGCATTGTCGTGGTCAGGTTTGTGCATAGCAACTTGGAATGGAAAAGATTTCAAAAGGTCTTGATTTGTCTGTGCCCTGGTGAATTGAGTCAAATGCTAAAGGCGTCAATATAAAGCGGAAGCGTTAGTCACAGACTCCGATCGATCATCAATTTGAAATTAGACAAAACGAGCGCCTTTCTCTCGCCTCTTGTTTCTGTAGGGGCTACGACTTGTTTACACAAGTGTCAAGTGATAGCAGTCCATAATCCGCAAGATTAAAGCCCCAGATAAGAGAGTATTGGAATCAATATCGAGATATTGTTGAATGAAACGGAAAACGCCTATGCTTGTAAACCAGTCCTAAATATTTGGATACTAAGGAACGTAGTAGCAACAATTGAAACTGAATGATCTAAATATGTTCCCACCTGACTTGAAATTATTCAAAATCCAATCCCATAGATGTCGACGTGCCCCGTACACTCAGAAGTTTCCGATCTACTGGAAGAAAGTGTTGGGGTCGCTCTTCCTGAGGCATTTGCGAGTGGACACGCAGGCTGAGCGCCAAGAGTCCTTCGGGTCCTGATAAGCTTTCCTGTAGGCAAATATGTCAGCGAAGAGGTTATTGGCGTGAGAAGGAGAAAGTAAATAGATTACCATGTTTTTTCAATTCGTCATATGCCCTCACACGGACTTTGTCGTAGCTAGGGTCAACTGAGGCACCTTCCTCGACAGCAACGAAATCTATTGCTCTGTCGTCCAAAAACTCCATGGTAAGCTCCCATGGGGCGTCCTTGATAACCTCGTCTGTCCACCGACAGTGTCTGACAAGTTCAGCACGTTCCACACAAGGTCGTTGAGCACATCGGTTATTTTGTCGCAAGACTTCGTCCGAGAAAACACCAACAATAAGGTGGACAGAAGGAAAAGCTAGCTTGGCTTGTCTCAACTTGAGAGCATGCCTATAAAATCATAGGTGGTCAGCAATGAGTATTTACGATTCCAATTTCTGCAGAAAGGCATACCGAGTTTCGAATGGGTCAAATATACCCTCGACATATACTTTGACTCGCTTCCTCACAAAGGGGTGTTGGATATCGTCGCGCTCAGCTTGGGTCAAGTTGAGACCCTTCCGAACATATAGTTGTATATCGCTAGCCTGCCATCGAGTCGTTTCGAAACGTTCCTGCGCATCCTCAAAAGGTGGGAGTTCACGAATTTCGAAACGGATATCCTCCATGCTGGATTCCAGCGACTGAGTCCCCGGATTTGAGATGACATCGTAATCGTCATCGCTCAGGATATTTGGTGTCTCCATTATCGAAAACCTCTGGAAGTTGTGGTAGGTATGAAAAAGCGCTTAGCACAACATGACTAACACACCGTCAGAGGGATATTCATACACGAGGCAAGGCATTCCACGAACCGTGGGACTCACAGCATAAAGGAAACCGACGTGCACTGAGTCAGACATTAAGCTTTTAAGTTTTGGAGCAAGGCTGGACCAAGGGCATCGAAAGCCTATCCATGCCATGGATCTACTTCACCCACCATGGTCAATATCAATGTGGACTTGACCAAGAGGAATAACAACCGAACTGTCTCCATGTGTTTGCTTCTCAAAATAGTCTTCCTCGCACTCGGTCCGGCCAAGATCTAAACAACATATCGTTGAGGACTACGGGAAGAAATTAAGTATACTAGATTATTATTTAACTATATGCGGATTATAACTTGGAGGATATTATGATAATCTATTCCCAGAAAAAATTCCACCAAAATAACGACGCAACCAAAGAGGTCCTTGGACAATCGCTCCTACAACACCGTCTGGCCTAATGATACACACCCCACACACCCCACTCTGACAATAGGATTCGTAGGCATTGTCGCCCCGATCTTCCACCACGATATCAGCCAAATTTGCATTTGGTGGTATCGGTTTTTTGCCAGCAACTACGACCGTCCGGACAAGATCTCTCGGGTACGCTGAGCATGCCTTGAGAATCGTTCCACAATTAACTATATCGGAAAAGATAAGGACTGTGTGATGAGAGGAATCGAATATTTGGAAGAATTGGCATTGTTGGCCAGCAAGATTGGGTGGGTGGTGAATGGCATGTCCAGATGAGTCGGGAGCCCTATCCCCAGCACGCAGCCGACCGTCGTTTTCCAATCCGTAAGAATCAACACCATCTTCTTCCTCTCCCTGGTCCAGATATTCATAATCTCGAAGATATGCATCTTCTTCCGCCTCGCGCTCTTGTTCTATCGATTTTCGTTCATCGACGACGATGGAACTCCATCGATAATTCACCCCAAGCTGGAAAAGAGTGCCGTTGTGTTGCATTGAATCTTTATCATTCCCCAAAGTCTTGTTCAAGAGCTTTGTCGTCTGACTGATCATTTCTGCAATGACGGGTATCCGTTCTTCGGTGTAGCTTTGTAGAAGTGACGGAGGAGCAAGGCCTTTGGCCACAAGAGCTAACTTCCATCCCAGATTAAAAGAGTCTTGGAGACCGGTGTTTACCCCCTTCAATTGGACACGATTAGTCCTTCATCCATGTCAAGGAAATCATGCCGCACCTGGCCTCCGGTCGGACTATGAACATGACCAGCATCTGGATGAACACCATGTCAACAGTTTCATCAACAAGTCTAGTCCAATATTTAGGTACCTCCTGCTACATAAACCCTTCCGTAGCCAAAGGTCTGAACCATTCGGATGTTCGGTCTATGCCACAATGAGTTGGGACCAATTTCTTAAGAGTTAGAAAACGGACCTGTAATGCGACATCCAAGGAATTGCACCAAATTCGAGGTCTTTTCGATTGCCAGTGTGTTCTCTGAAGCACTTCTTTAGGATCTCTTCGTTGCTTGAGAGTTCAGTATGATTGATATTCTTGCCGCCGATGACGAAATTGAACAGGTTTGGTGTTTCTGTTCCTCTTAAACTTACTCTGTCGAGAAGTCGGAATCAGGAAACCTCATGAGATAGAGCATTGACAAAATACTGACAGGACGTTGGAAGCGTCCCCCCACATGTGCCAATACTATTCATGACGTAGTGAGCCAACGAAGCATCATGATCGTCAAAGGTCGAGCACACCTTATTTGAAAGTCCTTCCACCATCATGTCGCCGACTATGAAGTTCTCTATCACCCTTGTTTCGCCCAAGAATGACAATCCTAGTTGTTTCCGAACAACACCTCTTGCGCCATCTGTACCAATCATCCAGTCGTACTCAGCTTCTTCTTCGATCCTTTCACTATCGCTGCCTCCCAAGCCCCTCGCGAGCTTTGCTTTGACACTCTTCTCCGTCTGTGTGAAGGAGACGAGTTCAGTGCCCAATTCGACCGAACATCCGTATTTAGCAAGGGCAGCATGTAATATCTTCTCCAGCTTGTCTTGACCTAGCATAACGGGGTTAAGCTACCGGCCCAGCAATAGAGCCTATTGAGTCAATAAAGACCCAAGACACCAGAGAAATCAAATTCATACAAATGGGTTGGAAGGAGTAGGAACCCGATGAGGAGCCATATCAAACTCTTGCATCGGCTTTACTCCTTCTGGCATTTGGTAAAGGCGGACTTTTGGAGTTAAGATGGCAATTTTCATGACTTCATCGATGATGCGCAGATATGTAAAGAGTTCAAGAGTCCGTGGCTGTAGGAGGTTCCATCGTTATCTAGAGAAATTTCGAAATGTAATAACAGACACACCATGAGTCCCGCACCCCGTTGTCCAAGTCGAGGCTCGAAACTTTTCTCTACAATCCGAACCGGTACCCCATTCTGAAGTAGGGAAAGGGCGAGAATCAGCCCTGAGGGACCCCCTCCAACCTGACAATAACGAAGATGTGTAAGACGTTTGTTGTTACTTGGGGAAACGACTGACTATCAAGACTTTTGTCCGTCGTTCTTGATGGCTAGACATTGACAATAGAGTGCTGGAGGTCAGGGAATATTTTTGGCGAACGTTTAGAGGAGGAGAGAGTAGAGAAGGCTTTATAGATCTTTCGGCATCTCCATTGGTATCCGATGTCTGGAGCACTTGCCCAGACTTTTGTATATTTTTGCCAAAGAAAGCAACCGGTGTTCGCACCGACAGTAAGTGTCTAGCCGCCTAGCGACTCGCACATCTCATATAACAACATTTGCGCAGACGATCGACGAACCCACCCGGGACATACATGAACGGGTGCTGTGTGTAGGTGGACAATTGTAGGTACATGGGCGATTGATATTTTCTTTTCGAGGCACCTTTTCACGTCACCTGTTCCAACTTTCAAGGCGTTGCAGAACTTTTGGGTGAGGATCATGATATCATTTCCGAGTCGTAGACTCGCTCGATGTCATATTGTCAATGACCTGTGCGATGACTTTCATTTTCGCATCGCAGGTTTCTTAGGTCTTCAGAATCTAACAATGGCGAGAACGCATGAAGTACTGCGATCTGGGATGCGCTTTTATATGCAGAAAGTTCCATGATATCGGAGTTGACGTAGACTTTCCCCCTTACAGAGGGTTAGGACAAATTTTAAGCGGAATCTGTCAAATCCATAGCATGGTTGTCGCCAGCCGTGACTGAGCCTATGATAGAAACGTGTTTACCCGGCCGCGACACAAGTGCCAGCGTGGGATCAGTACTGAATATTCGAATGAATCGTAGCAGCTGTATGAAGGCGACCTCTTTCTGATCCCATCTCCGGAAGAGTTCCACAGTGGGAGGGTGGGTCAGGTCGATCACCTCTGGATGCGATGTGAATACCAAAACAGATGGTGAAATAAAGGATTGCCTACCCATGCCTGTCCTATACATTTCCGCCTCCCTGAGCTTGATTTCCTCCAGATTCGTTTCCTTCACACTTTTCGGGCGTCCTTTGCGTCTTGTTGATCTCTCGTGTTCTAATTCCTCGTCGAAGCGAGTCAACCAGACCTCGCTGATGATGTGGTGAAGGTCTTCCAGACTAAGAACACCTTCTTCAGGAAGAGCATGATAGAAGAATCCATAGAAATCAACTTGAAAAAGGTAAATGATCAAGTCATTTGAAATCTGGATCGAAATGACAAAATACCTAGGGAATCGTGCTTTTGATTTCTTTTTGTCGTCAAATTACCGAGTTTACCCTTTCGAAGAGCATGTCGGGCAAGCTGTCCGGCTTTTCTTGAAGCTGGGTGGAAAAGCTTTTCCTTTTTGACCTTCGTGGCTGCAGTGGCTGCCTTGGTGGAATTAGAAGGCGCCATTTCTGAGAAAGTTGATGATCGAGGTGAAGGATTTATTCAAGGAGGTCGTGGGAATCATCTGATCACTGACTGGTTTTGAGTTCGCATTGTGGTAGGCTGTGGCCTTTGTTCTCCCAAATGTCTACCAAGGAATCAGAAAGGAATTCCTCTGCCCAACAAACCCTTGACAGTGCGTCGATATCCAAATTTACACCAGTGATTGGGGCTGAAGTAACCATCAGTACTCTTTGAGATATCTCAGTTGTTAAACACTCAACTAGACAAAGCCACTCTTGCAACATGTGTTGGAATGGTTGAAAATGGGGTCAACCCGGAGGCACTTGCTGTCCGTGCTGATACTGAGATTTCATAACGGCAGACTGACTGTCAGACACTTTCGATCATTTAGGCTGTAATCCAGGAACTTCGACGAGAGGGTGCTATTACTGGGACCCCCCAATCTACCACAACCTCCACCAGCGGTTCTCTTGCGAGATAAACTAAAATCCACGCCTTTGGAGCATGCGGAATGTTCATGAAACGTGAAACTCAGATTGTCATCAGATGATATAAAGCTGGAGACGTGTAGATGCTCGAACATGGAGATTCTTGTTCTGGCAGAGATATCCTTGTTCCCGTAAACTAATAACATTATTGCGACAATATCTATGACGTCCTTGTTCTCTTCCTTGTGGTTGCGAATGAAAAACAAATACTCTGCCTTTGCATTATTTTGGATACGCATAACAGTGTGTGCGGCTGGATATATGCCAGAACATGCCGACAAGTGCCACTGGTAGCGGAGTTCCCAAATTTGTGATCCCAATAACACAACTCGTCTCAACCACTCATCCAGTTCTCAGAAAACCTCAAGTCTTGCCCATATCTGGGCTCGGCTGAGAGTGTGAATCTTGGGCCACGCGAGCCTTTGGATTGATACGCAACATAACGGCGTTCTCCAGCATCTTGGAATCCTGCCAGGCACCAAATCTGTGACGCCGTCCTATTCTACCGCAATTGTTCTTCCCTCAACCTTGTCAGAATGGCCGCTCGACCTCTTCAACCATCCGAATATGAGATTCAACGAGAAGTAGAGGCCCTCAGAGACCTCAGGAGACGGTCAACAACTCCTGGTGCTCTGGCAATCGACCCAGACTTGCCCAATCAATCGCCCCCATCCTCCCCAACTGCTCAATTTTGGGTCGGCAAATCTCCCGTTGGGTCAACAGCAAACAAAGATTCCAGCTTTATTAACTCTCCCGGTGAAGGAAGTCTTTCATCCGATCGTCTTGGTGCAGGCAGTATTCGGAATGTCGAGGCCCCAAACAACCCATCTGATGATCCTCTCCATCTTTTCTGGGTTCCCGCAAGTTTACATCCAGAGATCGCCCCCGCAGAATTCCGCGCATTTCTTAAAGAACACGCGAGATCTCCTTCAGATGGTTCGGATACATCTGCTCTTTCGACATCTCCCTCCTCGTTGTCCTCTTCTCCCAGCCTCAGTCGTAAACGTTCTATGCTCAGCAGACAATACCGTCCGAAGGAAAATGATGGAGTAGAAGAAGAGAATATTGTCCCGCTTAAACGAAACCGCAGCTTGATGTACCCAACCAATCCAGGTCCCCAGCTAACTATCAGTGATTTGCAAAAACTGGAGGAATTGGCGGAGGAGGCGTCCGAGAGTGATGATCCATCGAGACTTCGAAACGTTCTGAGGAGGAGTCTAAGCATGAATATCTCGCCTTCTGGTATGTCCTCGGTGTCTCTCAATGAATTTCCTGTTCAGTATGTATGGCTCTTAGCTTTAGATATGATGGATGAAATGCCAGACATGGGTGATGAGGCAGATGCCCCAATTATCGTTCCTCCGCCAGGCCAAATCTTACGACGCGCTGCTCGGACAAAGATCCGGAAACCAGGCTTGCCAGGCGATGGTGGGGGACATCGGTTTGGATCGTCCCGGCGAGGCCCTACAGCCAACAACCCTCCCCAGCCTTCCCCTGAATCGCGGACGTCGAGCGAGGTCTCTTCAAGTGATCATGGTGAATCCGACACAGGCCCTTCTGTTCTTCGGCGGCAGACTATGTCAGACGAAGGTTCCCAGAATGTCACCAGACCTGAATCATATAGCGAGGAGGCATCCATATATGATGCATATGCTCGAGACGATGAAGAGGATATTCCTATCCCTCCTGCGGTTGTTCCTGCCATGCCACCTGCACAGCTTTCGCCCATGACCCCTCAGGGACCAACACCCCAACCCACAGAAGAACCTCCTCGACGGCCTGTGGATGTAATACCTATCCAACACGAAGTACCTCCAATCATTTACCAGCCCCAACCCCAACGTCATCCGGCGCCGCAGCTAAGTCCCGATCGAATATCTCCTGCAAGAAGTCCGTCGCCGCCGCCAGAACATGCGAATGAACGCCCAACACCTGTACAACAGCCTCCTCCATTCCCTACTTCCGCCCATAGCCCACCGCTACAGACACGAAAGGACAAGGACAAGAAAGGGTTGTTCGGAAAATGGGGCAGTGATAAAAGCTCGAAAAAAGGTCAGAAGGAAAAAGAACGAGAAAATCGCGTCGCGTCTGAAAAAGAAAAGGAATCGGGGTTCTTTGGTTCCCTCTTTGGAAAGAAAAAACAGGATGCTGATTATCCGTCCTCTATGACTGGTGGGACTTCAGGTAGGGAGGCAGCTCAAGCTCTCCTTGGTGCTTCAAAATCTTCAAAATCCTATGTGCCGCCAACATCACCTGGGTTGGCGCCCGGTATAGGCGGAAATCCTTATGCAAGATATCCCATTCACGTTGAAAGAGCGATATACCGACTTAGCCATATTAAACTTGCAAATCCAAGACGGCCACTTTACGAGCAAGTTTTGATCAGCAACCTCATGTTCTGGTACCTTGGCGTTATCAACAAAGCCCAAAATCCCTCTCCCTCACCCACCCAACCTGTGGCCAATGGGGCGTCAAATCCTGGGGCATCTGATAACAGTGAGGATCGAGAGCAAGAGGAGAGGGAAAGGGAGCTGCGGGAAAAGGAACAGCGTGAAAAGGAGCAGCGTGAAAAGGCCGAGAAGGAGAGGTTAGAAAGGGAACAACGTGAAAGGGAGCGGGAAGCGGAGCTTAAGAAAAAGGAGTCGGGAAGAAGAGGTTCACTGACCAAAGCTCCTGCTGGTGGCCAGCCTGGTGGACGTCGCGCAGAGATGCCAATCAAAGGTCCTCAATATGAAATGCAGCATCGAGTCATGGAACAAGAATATGGAGGATACAATAATCCTCCACGCAGTCCCAGTGCACCGATTCCTGTGCCAAATGGTGGCCAACCTTATTCACGGGTCCAACAGTCCCAAAACTCGTACTCAAATTCTCCTCCCAAAATGGTGCAACCCCAGGCAAAAATCCAACAAGAACAGTACTATTATCAACCCCCAGTGGTGGAGAATCCACATCGCCCTGGACTACCCCCGGGAGCCATGGCCCCTGCCGACCAGTCGCAATGGATGTCGCAATCTGCTCCCTCTCCTTCCTCACCAAATACTCAACCCCAAATCTCTCCCAATGCAAACTCCCATCGTCGTTCTCGATCGCCACCGCTGAACCCCCGCCAACACCAACACCAACATCCTCACCCTTCAAAGAACTCTCCAATGCAATTACATAAACTCAACACCTCTCAGGAAAGCCTTGGAGACAGAGGGCATAGGAGTCCGAGTCGATCGCTCTCGGCCACGGCTTATACTCCTCCGAGTCCGAATGGCAATGTTCGCAAAGGAAATAGCGCTCATGCCGTGATTTCATCTGGAAGAAGACCGCATACCGCAGAGGGGCGATCTCCCAATGGTGAAGAGGAAGATGTTCCTTTGGCTGTTTACCAGCAGCAAAGGCGAAGATGAAATCATTCGATGGACTATTTGGGTGGTTAAACACTCTGGCTTTCTTCTGGGACTTGACATTCATAATTAACCTGGATACATTTCTGTCTAGACCATTCTATATCTGGATAGTCGTTGAGATGAATCCCTTTCTCGTTTTTCTTTTAATCCCCTATCCATATAGTTGTAACTTTATACATTTCTAGCAATCGGCTCGAATTCATGCTCAACAACGCTTATCGGTTAACAATTCTCATTGCTTTCTCACCCTTCTAGTACGAGACCTCCTCTGGTCAAACAATGGACGAACTTAAACTTTGTGTCTTTGATATCTTTGATCATGAACTGACCTTTTCGATTTCATAAAACCTCAGGTCTCTGAGGGACACACCGAGCTCTGAGTCCGTGGGAAGATTAACAACGAAGCGGTCACTTGAAATTCGAAAGCTTGAACGTTTCCACCTCAAACGCAACTCGAACGTCGCCCTCACTCTGACAGACTTTGACCTCACTTCAAATCATACCTTTTCTGTCAGTTGTTGTATGAATGCCTACCAGCGAACATACTTTGATATGATACGGCCTGACCACATGAAGCGCTTAAGCATCTAGCCAGAGTAATTCTGGCTCGGATATGCTCGAATACTGCCCAAACGGCGGATTTACGCCCAGATCTGGTAGCTCTGCAACGCATCGAACAACGCGGAGGCGTATATCGTATCCTTGACAGCTAGATGCCCACTCCAATGGCAACTCACTCGGGTACTTTTGACTTTTATTCTCAAACAACCTAATTGCTACGCAATCCCTCGGGGCTGTTTTGCGTGTTCACTGTTTTCGCTGATGTCAGGAGCCCTGTTATGTGAGTTTAACCGAGCAACGAACAAAGGATAGGCGGGCCGACCTATTGGAACCCTCAGTTAAGAGACGTTCACTGTATATTGAAATATATTCCAGCGCCGACGGAGGGGTAATTCACGAACCCCAATTCAATTTTTCTTGCACCACCACAACTGACTTCCGCCGGGAAAATTCGAGGCTATGTTTTCAATCTACAGATTCACAGACTCGGTGTCCTCGATGGATCAAACCATTCCCACCGATCCACAAGAATTTGCTTTTTCCCGAAGTATTCCACCCCGTTTTTAGCACCTGCGTCGGTACTCGGATGGACTGATGACGTCGTAGATTATGTGCGCTGTTCCTTTTGCGTCCCTATAGACGTTTTGACCATTCATTAATATTCATTGTTCAGTTGACCGCTGCGTCAACCCAACGACAGCCTTCCGAGTGGACAAATAAATCAATTTACAACTACATGTACTACTTAGCTCAACATCAAATGTAGGATATTGTAGATGCGAGAAACACATCCAGATCAATCTACCCCCGTCCTCCTTCAACGGCTGCTGTCGGTGTCCGGTATTCACTCACACATCCCATTCATTGTGAAATCTAGCTTGTTCGATAATCTGATAAGTAAAGCCAACCCAAATTTCTAGGCATCAAGCCAAGCATGCTCTTCCCAGCAAAGTTACAGCAGAGTGAACGGCGACAACGTATTCGAGAGAGAGATATCTTTGTCATGATTCATGCCAGAAGCGAATGATTGAGTCGAGATGGTGCTCTATAAATTGTAGTAGTACTTAGTACAAATCTCCTGGAGCGAGTTGTGGTGATGTCGTCGTCGGACCTTGAATGTCGACCCGTTTAGGAGTGTCCCCATCACTCGCTGGGACTGCGCCAGACCAACTTCACTAGGCACCTCTAGGCACTCAAATCAACAGATACCCTACGTTGTGTATTCATCTAATCGTTGGGGCCAGACAATATCTTCTCGCACACTATCAGTACAATCGATCGAAATGATTTTGCTAGAGGTGTGTCAACCAATCCAGTGGACGACTCGACTCTGACGTAGTCTCAAGCCTCATAATGTTATCATCCAAACCACAGTGTTAGAGAAGATCCAGAAGTGAGTCTTTTGTGTTCTGACTTGTGTTATATCATCTTATTCTTCGAAGACCAGGCTCCCTTGATGTCGTGTTCGTTGACTATGACAATGTTCGCTTCCATCTATCTACTCCAGAACGCAAAACCGTTCTTCTATTGTCGATGAATATCCGTTGCTGGGATGAGCTTGTTCAATATGGCGTCCTAGATGTTCTTAGAAGAGAATATGGATCCCTTCTTTCCAGCCAGGTCGAACCAGATTATAATGTTAGCTTGGAGATTGATCTGGAGCAGGTCCCTGCCGACTCTGGTAAGCCCCCCAGTGTTACATGACCACAACCATAATAACTTGTTGATATCTACTTAGAATCGCGTGAAGCTTTCGTCACCTCTCTGGCTCTTTTGAAGCGTAATGCACTTGCAGCACCTTTCGAGCGCGCCTTCAATAGCCAGAAGGAGTTGGAATCGACAGGAGGACAGGGGGAACTCATGCAGATTCACTATCGAGATGAAGAAGCAATGTACATCCAAGCCGCCCCTGATCGTGTCACTGTGATATTCTCCACGGTCTTCAGAGAAGAGACGGATAGGATAACTGGGAAGGTCTTTTTGCAGGTGAGTCCACCCGTTAATTATCTCAACAGTTGTTGATCGTTTGTAGGAATTTGTCGATGCTCGGCGCCAACCATCTATTCAAAATGCCCCACAAGTTTTATACTCAAGTCGGGATCCTCCCCTCGAAATTCGACACGTCCCCGGTCTGAGGAACAGTGAGGAAATCGGCTATGTCACTTTTGTTCTCTTTCCGCGTCATTTCACCAAAGCAGTCGCACCGGCCACCATCTCTCATATCCAGTTGTTCAGAGATTACCTGCATTACCATATTAAATGTTCCAAGGCATATATGCACTCCAGAATGAGACACCGGGTCTCAGAATTCCAGAAAGTGCTCAACAGAGCAAAGACGGAAGTTGCAACGACTGAAAGAAAGACTGCTAGGTAAGCTCTCCTGTCAGTCTCCTGTCGAAGTTTTGCTCATCCACCCGACAGCGGTCGAACCATGGTATCCCGATGAGCTTATTAGCTGCGCAAAGCCAATGACACGGGCATGTATTTCGATAACGATCAACTCGGTGTAACTCGATAGGGATTACTTTTCAATACGGATGTTGTTTATCCATTACCAGCTGACTGCCATATCCCATACGCAAATGGATTTCGGGAAACTTTGGAGTGGATTTGCGGACAATTGATTGTTGTTAGCTCCTACCTACCTGCATGCGAAGCTCGCTAGGTGAAAGTCGGGATAGCAAAGAACAAGGATCGGGTGATGTCAGCGTGGGGTACAAGTTCGATCCGTGTAAATCAGGACTCAAAGGGATCGGCAAAGATTGACGAGTTGAAGAAATTCCCAGATGAATGCGGATAACGAAGTGGATGACTCCGGGTGTAGACAGAACTGGATTTCAAGGATCCGAGGAAACAGTCAAAAAAAAAAGGATTTTGAAGCGGCAGGCATCGGTGAGGTGAGAGAGTGAATGCTGAGGTAAGCCAAATCAAGAATTTTGGGGCCGATCATAACTCTGTCCCCAGAACTCGTCGAGATATTAAGCAGTTCGTCCCTTAAAACTCGTCATCCTCTCTTTTTCTTCTCCCACAAAGGCTTGCATATTGCTTGCTTTCTTTCTCCCACATACCCCCAGCCATGTCGGCCTATGATCATTCCCGCGTTCAGCAGTTCATAGGTATGCCATTGACGCGCCCTCTTGGCCTCCTTCATTTTTTCACTTCGCTTTCTTTCTTTAGGTGGTAACTCGCTCGACGCTGCACCACCCGGTACTGTTTACGATTTTGTTAAAGCAAATGGCGGTCACACCGTCATCACCAAAGTTCGTCTTATTCTGTCTTTGCGTTCATTGACCAACGCGCTGATGGTGACATGTTAGGTTCTCATTGCCAATAACGGTGTGCCCCAGTTCTTAGGTCTCAATATTCATTTTTAAAGCTTTTCCTCTTCAGGTATCGCTGCTGTGAAAGAAATCAGGTCCATCCGCCAATGGAGTTACGAGACTTTCGGTCATGAAAGACAGGTCGAGTTCACCGTCATGGCCACTCCAGAAGATTTGAAGGTCAACGCCGAATACATCAGGATGGCAGACCGCTACATTGAAGTTCCAGGAGGAACCAACAATAACAACTATGCCAACGTCGATCTTATTGTCGACGTCGCAGAACGCACTGGCGTCCATGCCGTTTGGGCTGGATGGGGCCATGCATCTGAAAACCCCCGTTTGCCCGAAAGTTTGGCCGCTAGCAAGCACAAAATTGTTTTCATTGGCCCCCCAGGAAGCGCCATGAGAAGTTTGGGCGACAAGATCTCTAGTACGATCGTAGCTCAAAGTGCCGACGTTCCAACTATGCCGTGGTCCGGTTCAGGCATTTCCGATACCGTACTCTCTGAAGAGGGTTTTGTTACAGTTCCCGACAAGGCGTATGCTGATGCTTGCGTCACCTCGGTCGAGGAAGGTTTAGAGAAGGCGGAGAAAATTGGTTGGCCTGTCATGATCAAGGCCAGCGAGGGAGGCGGAGGAAAGGGAATCCGAAAAGTCGAACAACGTGAAGCCTTCAAAAACGCATACCATGCTGTGGCTGGAGAAATTCCTGGTATGAAACATCATTTTACTATTCAACTCGTTCTCAACCATTACAGGTTCTCCTATCTTCATCATGAAGCTTGCCGGCTCAGCGCGACACTTGGAAGTTCAACTTCTTGCAGATCAGTATGGCGATGCGATTTCCCTCTTCGGACGTGACTGTTCAGTTCAACGTCGCCATCAAAAAATCATTGAAGAGGCTCCAGTTACCATTGCAAAGCCAGACACCTTCGAACAAATGGAACGTGCCGCCGTCCGTCTCTCAAAACTCGTCGGATATGTTAGCGCTGGTACTGTTGAATGTATGCGCCATTTCTATTCATTTATCCACAAACTTTCTAAAAATTGTCCATTTTAAGATCTCTACAGTCACTCTGATGATTACTTCTATTTCCTCGAGCTCAATCCTCGTCTTCAAGTCGAGCATCCTACGACTGAAATGGTTTCTGGTGTCAATCTTCCTGCCGCACAACTTCAAGTCGCTATGGGAATTCCCCTCCACCGCATCCGTGACATCCGACAACTTTACGGAGTTGCACCCAATGGCTCTTCTGAAATCGACTTCGATATGACCAATCCCGATTCCAACAGTTTACAACGAAAACCCACACCAAAGGGTCATGTCGTTGCTGTCCGCATCACAGCTGAAAATCCGGACGCAGGTTTCAAGCCCTCCTCAGGTTCAATTCAGGAACTTAACTTCCGCTCGAGCACAAACGTTTGGGGCTATTTCTCAGTCAGCAGCGCAGGTGGATTGCACGAATTCGCAGATTCGCAGTTCGGTCACATCTTTGCATACGGCGAAGACCGTGGGGAGAGTCGAAAGAATATGATCGTTGCGCTGAAGGAGCTCAGTATCCGAGGTGACTTCCGAACGACAGTTGAATATCTCATCAAGCTTTTGGAGCTCGAAGCCTTCAAGGATAACACGATCACTACTGGCTGGCTTGACTCGTTGATCAGCAATAAGTTGACCGCTGAACGCCCTGATGCCACCCTCGCTGTTGTGTGCGGTGCCGTGACTAAAGCATTCCTCGCCTCCGAAGCGTGTTGGACTGAATATAAGCGCATCCTTGACAAAGGACAGGTCCCTGGTCGCGACGTCCTGCGCACAGTTTTCAGTATCGATTTCATATATGAAAACACTCGTTACCCCTTCACCGCTGCTCGATCTTCCTCCAACGTTTGGACTCTTTACCTGAACGGAGGGCGTACCATGGTCGGAGCGCGGCCTTTGGCAGATGGCGGACTTTTGGTTCTCCTCGATGGCAAGAGTCACACTATCTATTGGAGAGAGGAAGTCGGCGCCCTCAGATTGATGGTCGACGCGAAGACATGCCTGATCGAGCAGGAAAATGACCCCACTCAACTAAGGAGTCCAAGTCCTGGAAAACTTATCCGATACTTCCTCGATAGCGGGGACCACGTCAAGGCTGGCGACCAATACGCTGAGATCGAAGTATGTGGTTTAGTTTCCATCGGACTACGATTTGAACTCAATTTCCTTTCTACAGGTCATGAAAATGTATATGCCTCTCGTCGCCACAGAAGACGGTATTGTTCAATTAATCAAGCAACCTGGAGTCAGCTTGGAACCTGGAGACATCCTTGGGGTTCTCACACTCGATGACCCTGGTCGCGTCAAGCACGCCAAACCGTTCGAGGGTCTCCTCCCTCCTATGGGATCCCCTGGTGTTGTTGGCGACAAACCTCAACAACGTCTCGCCCGCTGCCTTGGTGTTTTGAACGACATCTTGGACGGCTTCGATAACCAATCGGTCATGAATTCAACCCTCAAGGAATTCATCGACGTTCTACACGACAACCAACTCCCTTACTCCGAAGTCAAAGCCGTTCTCTCTTCTTTGTCTGGTCGTATTCCTCAAAAATTGGATGATAGCATCCGTTCCACTATCGAAGCCGCCAAAGCGAAGGGAGAAAATACCGAGTTCCCTGCTATCCGGGTCAAGAAATTGATCGAAAATTATGTTCAAGGAAGCGTCCCTCCTGCGGATAAGGCCATGTTCCGTTCGAAGATCGCTCCTCTGACTGATGTCGTTGAGCAATACAGCGCAGGTTTGAAGGGATATGCCGTCGATACCATCGCAGGCCTTCTATCCCGTTATGAGTCTACAGAAAGGCTGTTTGGTGGTAGTATCGAAGCTCGCGTCCTGGCCCTCCGCGATCAATATAAAGACAACCTGGACACCGCGATCAGCTTCGTGCTGAGTCACATCAAAGTCCAAGGAAAAGCTAAGCTGGTTCTCGCTATCTTGGATTACGTCAAGAACAACAACTTCCCTGTCGCCAAACCAGAGAGCAAGCTCTTCCAAGTTCTCCAAGGGCTGGCCGCCTTGGAAGCCAAGTAAGCGCCCGTTTGATTTTTTCTCTCTCTGTTCTCATAAATATAATGTCAGGTCATCTACTTCGGTCTCTTTGAAGGCACGAGAAGTTCTTATCCTTGGTCAAATGCCGTCATACGAGGAACGCCTCATTCAAATGGAATCGGTGTTGAAGAGCTCTGTTTCCAACAAATATTACGGAGAATCGGATCAGGCCCCCAGGTTTGTTATATCTTCATCCTTTGCTACATCTCTAACATTCTTTCAGGGCACCGTCGGCTGAGGTTCTCAGAGAACTTACGGATTCGAGATATACTGTCTATGATGTCCTTCCAGCTTTCTTCAACCACGAGGATCCCATGGTCCGACTTGGTGCGCCTTTCACACCCAATTCCTTCGCGAATAGATTTCTGATTTCTCCCCCTAGCCGCCTTCGAGGTCTATATTCGACGAGCATACAAGGCCTATTCCCTTCTTTCCATTGATTTCGAAGAGGGAGATACCTTGGACGACGGTGAAGTTCCTACTGTTGCTACATGGCGCTTCAACTTGGGTCAATCCCACTCTCCTCCCGATACTCCTCGCATTCCAGCAGGGTAGGTGGTATTTTCTCTCGTTGTCAGCTTTCTTTACTCAACTCTTTTACGACAGAGGTGCTCCATTGCGCTCGGCGTCTGTCAGCGATTTGACTTACATGATAAGCCGAAACCAATCACAACCAATCCGAACCGGCGCCATCTCGTCGTTCCCTAATTTCAAAGCCCTATCCAAAGGCTTTGACAAGGTTGTCTCGATGTTGCCAGCCTTCGACGCCCACGAATTTTCAGAGCGATATGGAACCAATACTCAGGCCCCCAACGTTGTCAACATTGCTCTTCGCATTTTCCGCGAGGAGGATGACATGCCGGAGGCAGAGTGGAACAAGGTCGTTTCTGAGTTTGTTAATAACCACCTCGACATTCTTACTCAGCATGGCGTTCGTCGTGTTTCAATCGTTCTTTGTCGACGCGGCCAATATCCTGTATACTTTACACTCCGTGATTTCGAAGGAGTCTGGAAGGAAGAACAGGCCATTCGTAACATCGAGCCCGCTCTTGCGTTCCAACTGGAGCTCAGTCGCCTCTCAAATTATAACTTGACGCCTTGCTTCGTTGAAGCCAAACAAATTCATATCTACCACGCTGTCGCGAGGGAGAACCAACTCGATAACCGTTTCTTCATCCGTGCTCTTGTTCGACCTGGCCGCCTCCGTGGTTCGATGACCACGGCTGAATATCTTATCTCGGAAACCGATCGCCTTGTCACGAGCATTCTCGACGCACTTGAAATCGTCAGCGCACAACACCGCAACGCCGACTGCAACCATATCTTTATGAACTTCGTCTATAACCTCGCTGTGGAATATGAGGATGTCCTTGCTGCCATTTCAGGATTCATCGAGCGTCATGGTAAAAGACTCTGGCGCCTCCATGTCACCGGATCCGAAATTCGAATCGCATTGGAGGATAGTGACGGTAATGTTACCCCAATTCGGTGTGTAATCGAAAACGTGTCCGGTTTCATCGTCAACTACCGTGGCTATCAAGAAATCACTACCGACAAGGGTACCACCATTCTCAAGTCGATCGGCGAGAAGGGACCCCTTCACCTCCAACCAGTTCACCAGGCTTATCCAACCAAAGAGTCATTGCAACCTAAACGTTACCAGGCTCACCTCATTGGCACGACATATGCCTACGACTTCCCTGAGCTTTTCTCGAAAGCGCTCCATAACGTTTGGAACGCAGCCAGGAAGACGGATCCCTCACTGGTCCCTCCTAAGGTTTTCTTGGAGTCCAAAGAGTTGGTGTTGGATGAGCACGACAAGCTCGCCTTGGTCAACAGGGCGCCAGGCAACAACACATGCGGTATGGTTGGCTGGGTCTTCACTTTGAGAACCCCTGAATTCCCTCAAGGAAGAAAAGCCGTCGTCGTTGCCAATGATATCACCTATAAGATCGGTTCTTTCGGCCCCGCTGAGGATCAATTCTTCTATCTCGTTACCCAGTACGCTCGGGAATTAGGCCTTCCACGTATCTATCTGTCGGCCAATTCTGGTGCCCGAATTGGTCTGGCTGAAGAAGCTCTCCCTCTCTTCTCCGCGGCTTGGAATGATCCTGAGCGTCCTGAAAAGGGTGTTAATTATCTATACCTCACCCCCGAGAATTATATCAAGCTCAAAGAGAAAGGACCAGACTCGGTGCGCACCGTCGAGATCGAGGAGGATGGAGAACGTCGCTTCAAGATCACCGATGTCATCGGTCTCCAGGACGGATTGGGTGTCGAATGTCTGAAAGGTTCAGGTCTCATTGCTGGAGAGACTTCCCGAGCATACGACGATATTTTCACCATCACCCTTGTCACAGCTCGTTCGGTCGGTATCGGTGCCTACCTGGTTCGTCTCGGAGAGCGCGCTGTCCAGGTTGAAGGCCAACCCATCATTCTCACTGGTGCCCCTGCCTTGAACAAGGTTCTCGGACGAGAGGTTTATACTTCGAATTTGCAACTGGGTGGTACTCAGATCATGTACAAAAACGGTGTCTCTCATTTGACAGCTGGAAACGATCTTCAAGGCGCAGGTCAAATTCTCGATTGGCTCTCCTATGTTCCCGCCGTCAAGGGTGGCCCACTTCCCGTCCGTGTTTCCCCTGATACCTGGGACCGTGACATCGGATACACTCCTCCCAAGGGAACTTACGATCCTCGTTGGTTCATTGAGGGCAAAGTCGACGAGACTTCGTCCGAATACCTGACCGGGTTCTTCGACAAAGACTCTTTCCAGGAAACGCTTGGTGGATGGGCTCAGACCGTTGTTGTCGGACGCGCACGCTTGGGTGGTATCCCAATTGGTGTTATTGCTGTCGAAACACGTACTGTCGAGCGAGTTGTTCCTGCCGACCCCGCCAACCCCACATCCTTCGAGCAACACATCATGGAGGCCGGTCAAGTTTGGTACCCCAACTCGGCGTACAAGACGGCTCAGGCGATCTTCGACTTCAACAGGGAGGGCTTGCCATTAATCATCTTCGCTAACTGGCGTGGTTTCTCCGGTGGTCAACAGGATATGTACGACGAAGTGCTTAAGCAAGGGTCTAAGATCGTCGACGGTCTTTCGAGCTACAAGCAACCTATCTTTGTGTACATTGTTCCAAACGGTGAGCTTCGTGGAGGAGCTTGGGTCGTTCTTGACCCCACGATCAACTCGGAACAGATGGAGATGTACGCCGACGTCGACTCGAGAGCCGGTGTGTTGGAGCCTGAAGGTATCATCGAGATCAAGATGCGTCGCGACAAAATTCTCGGTCTGATGGAAAGGCTGGACACCGTTTACGCCTCTCTTAAGAGCGACAGCAAGGATGCATCGAAGTCTCCGGAGCAGAGGGCTGCTGCTTCCGCTGCTTTGGCTGAAAGAGAAAAGGTTCTACAGCCAACGTACAAGCAGATTGCATTACTTTATGCTGATCTTCACGAGTAAGTTGTCTACAGTGTGATTAACTACAGTCACTGATATCTCTGCAGTCGCACTGGTCGTATGGAGGCCAAGGGTTGCGCAAAGCCCGCCACATGGAAAGACGCCAGGCGCCACTTTTACTGGGCTGTCCGTGCCCGTGTCGCTCGTTCCAACGCCTTGTCTCTCATTGCAGAAGCTGATCCAACGGCGAGTTATCAGTACCGCTCTGACTTGCTCCATTCGCTCGCGAAAGTTGAGCCAGATGCGGACTACCGTCAAGTTGCCGAAGCTATCGAACAGTTGGACCTTTCGCCAACTCTGGCCCAACTCAAATCCGACCACCTTATGCACCAGATGATTCAGTTGACTAAGGAAGACCGAAAAGCAGCGTTGGACGGCTTCGCCCGTTTCGCTGATACTTTCACCGATGAAGAAAGAGCATCTTTGGTCGCCCTCCTGAAGTCGCCCACCCGTTCACCAGGTATTTTATCCTCTTCTATGACCACCCTGCAACGCTTCTTATTCTTTGTGTAGCTCCATCGTATACGAATACCTCCGCCTGAATATCCTCAAGAACTTTGTAGTTGTGTATCAATTTTTCCTTGTACCATATCATTGCATGTCGCCAGTCGAGTCCATCCGTCGTAATACCTTTGCATCGCAGTAAATAGAACATAGAAACAATACATGTTTTCTTTCTCTTTCGATTTGGTTCGTAAGGATTCTTGGAGGACTCATTCTCATTTTTCATCGATAAACTCGTACTTAGCCGGTAACCCGGTCCGCCGACCCGGTGTTAACAACCATGAATCAGGACATCTCAGCTTTTCCGTTTACCCACTACCTGCATCCTCTTAAACACTCAGCCTTTGCCACACATAGAAATTCAACGTCAGGAATCTAGAGCGACTATATATTATATTGTTTGCGATAAACGCAAACTTCGCATCCTCTCTGGACGTAACGATGGGACATCTTATCACATTGGCTACGTAAACACTATCTCCCCTCTCACATTTTGCAACAATTGACCGATTCATCGTTCGTTCTGAAAGATGGTGAGTGCTTCCTTCAACTATACATCTCATTCTAAAATACCGGAAGCTCTCTCAATCAATGGGCGTTGGACTTCCAAGTGGGTTAAGAGCTCGGCCACTTTCTCCCCTCTGACTTTGGGGTTTAGGGAAACTATGAGAGAATTTTAGAAAGTATCATACTGGCCAAAGAACGAGGAGCGACTTTACGGGTGGGACCAGAGCTCGAAATTTCGTACGTCATTTCTCTTTACCAATGTTTTATATCACAATTAAACTTGACTTCGCAGCGGTTATGGATGTCTCGATCATTTCCTAGAAGGTGCTATCCGTATCCTTATTGAACAACCTTATGTTTATCAGTTTGGTATCTTGTAGGGGATACCATTCTCCACTCGTGGGAGGTGCTTGCGAAACTCTTGTCCTCTGACGAAACGATGGGTATTGTGTGTGACGTCGGGATGTAAGTTCGGTCCTGAGATTATTTAATCACTCGAAAAGACCATTCCTGCAGGCCGGTTGTTCACAAGAATGTGATCTACAACTGCCGGGTCATCATTCACGACAAGAAGGTGCTCCTTATACGTCCCAAAATGTGGATGGCCAACGACGGAAATTATCGTGAATTGCGCTATTTTACACCATGGACGAAGCACCGACAATGGGAAGACCACTACCTACCTCGTATCATTCAAACAGTGACCAAACAGGTCAAACTCCCAAGCAAAAATTCGTGATTCTGAACTGATAACCTTTTCAGACAAAGGTCCCATTTGGAGACGCCGTCATAAGTACGGTCGATACTTGTATTGGAGTGGAGCTTTGTGAAGAGCTTTTTACCCCTGCCAGGTTGGTTACTGCTGCTCTTGCTTTCGCTCTTTGTTCAAATTTTACTTTAGTCCACACATCCTCATGGGCCTCGATGGAGTAGAGATATTTACTAATTCAAGTGGCAGTCATCACGAACTAAGAAAACTATACCGCAGGGTGGAACTGATCAAAGAGGCCACTTTGAAGGTGCTCAATATCTGTTTCTTTTTTTGAAGTTTGTTGACAGAACGACAAAGCTTGGCGGAATTTATCTCTATGCAAACCAACAAGGCTGCGATGGGGACCGGCTGTACTACGACGGATGTGCTATGATCGCTGTGAATGGCCGTGTAGTGGCACAGGGGTCTCAATTTTCGCTCTCTGACGTTGAAGTTGTGACCGCGACAATTGATATTGAAGATGTCAGAGCGCATCGGGCACTCTCTAGCCGAAGTATGCAAGCAGCCCAAGCAGAACGCTACCACCGGGTCGAGGTTGATTTTGCCTTGACAAGAGGTAAATTCGACGAGGTCATGGAGGAAGACATGGTTGGCCTTGTCGGCAGCAAATCTATCCCAGTCCGATATCACCTCCCTGAAGAAGAAATCGCGTAGGCTTTTACATGCAACTCATCTGCCACTTCCTTACTGATCTGGAAATATCAGGTTGGGGCCAGCTTGCTGGCTCTGGGACTACCTTCGGCGTTCACGAACACAGGGTTATTTTATTCCCCTGAGTGGGGGTATTGATAGCTGTGCCACCGCTGTCATTGTGTATTCTATGTGCCGCCTAGTTTCCCAAGCTGCCGCAAGAGGGGGTACGATCGAGCTTTATAGCTTCACTGCAGACAATCTCATGTTATTTTTTAGAAGCCCAAGTTATAGCTGACGCAAGAAGGATGACGGGGGAGCCAGAGGGTTCCACCTATTTGCCAATTGATCCGAGAGAGTTTTCTAGGAGAATCTTTCACACCTGCTACATGGGTACTGAGAATTCAAGCGTTGAGACCAGACTTAGGGCCAAGCAGCTCTCAGAAGCTATTGGAAGGTATATATCTTAATTTGTCATCCTTGAAGAGAAACTGATCAAATTCCAGTTATCATGTCGATTTGAACATGGACACAGTTGTAACAGCTGTTAGACAACTTTTCGGATTTGTGACTGGTGTTCATCCGCAATTCAGATCTCAAGGGGGTACAAATGCAGAGAACCTTGCACTGCAAAACATCCAGGTGCGAAATGAGTCCCCCGTTGTCTTTCCATCTCTCATTCTATCGTAAATTACCCAGGCTCGTCTTCGAATGGTCTTGTCTTACATGTTTGCACAATTGCTTCCCTGGGCTCGGGGTAAAACTGGAGGCTTGCTAGTTCTTGGAAGCGCGAATGTTGATGAAAGGTTTGCGCCAGACATTTCATAGTTCATCCCATATCTTATAAAAAAAGTCTTCGAGGCTACCTTACGAAATATGATTGCTCGTCCGGTACATTGTATATTTCTTCCCCGCTGCATTCTTTGACGTCGATGATTATACCCCAGCGGACATCAATCCCATCGGCGGGATCAGCAAGACCGACCTCAAAAAATTCATCGCGTACGCCGAATATGCTTTTGATCTTCCAATCTTAAAGAGGTCGGTCCCTTAGTATCGTTTCTGGACCTTTTTATCTGACATGAAACCTAGTTTCCTGGATGCTGTGCCTACTGCAGAGCTTGAACCAATCACTGAAACCTATGTTCAGTCAGACGAGGTGCTATGCATTCCCAATCCTCAATGGATGAGCCCTGCTGATAATATTCATAAACATAGGCGGACATGGGAATGACTTATGATGAACTATCTGTCTTTGGTCGCCTCCGAAAAGTCGAGAAATGCGGCCCTTATAGCACTTTCACGAAGCTCGTCCACGAATGGGGTTCTTTCTTGTCACCACTCCAGGTAAAAATTTCGAGACTTCCAAGTCTTGATTGGGGCACCGCGCTGATGGCCATCAGATCGCCGAAAAGGTCAAACTTTTCTTCTTTGAACATGCCAGAAATCGACACAAGATGACCACCTTGACACCTGCATACCATGCTGTTCGTCTATCTCTCGATCTCCTTGGGACGAATGCTAACATTTACTTTCCCTTGCAGGAGTCGTATAGTCCAGATGACAACAGTAGGCACACAAATACTCCGAAGGCGAATATCTTTACTAAAAATGTTATTAGGGTTCGACCTTCGACCTTTTTTGTATCCATCACGCTTCCCCTGGCAGTTCAAGAAGATCGATGAGGTCGCAGCTGCTTTGCCAGACAGGTCAATTAATGCAGTAGCAGACAAAACAAAAACAGAATAAATATATAAATACAATCCAAGAAGAGGAGGATAGATTAAACAGGGTATGAAAATATGTACACAAGTAGAAATACAAAAAGGGCTCGGACGGGAAAACATACGAAATCACCAATCCACATTTTATCCTATTATGTCCGTAAGAAGCGAGAAAAGGCATTTTGAACGTTAACTTTCTTCATAATCGTTGGTTCGGGGGCTAGTGAAAATGTGAGCGAAAGAAAATTGGCGGTGTTATTGGGAAGAGCTTACGATCTGTCAAGCCTTCATCCTTGACTTTCCGTTTGATGCTGTCCATGATTTCACTGACCGCAGAACGATCAAAATCGCCCCGCGACTTCATTAAACCTTCAACGAAGGCGATATTAGGTCCATGAACTTTGGCAAATGACCAGAATGATAGGAACGCAATGTCTTTCGATGCCTCTAGCATTGCAAGGATCATCTCGAGAACTGCAAACCGGTTTTCGACCTCTTTTGTAGATGACAAGGTGACGAAGAATTCAAAAACTTCAGTGATATCGTCTTTGAATCGCTGAGCAGCAGCCGGCATTCGCAATTTGGGTGCATTCGCCAGGGAATTGAGGTACATCAATAGGAATGTCTCAATGAGGTCTTCGACAAGCAAATCTAGCAATGATGGATTGAGATAGCTTTGATAGTCCGTCATATAATCGCGCATTGTTTCGACAATTTGCCGCATTATTCCATCGTACCATGGAGGTCCGAATAGGTTCTTGGTGGCGGGTTTAAGATCATTGAAAATGATGTCGATGAGAGTCTGCATGCATTTTTTCGCAACGTCCAGGTATCCATCGATGGCGTCGTTGATGCGCTCGTTGATAGGCGGTGCATATTTTGAGGACACCAGTGATTCGAGGCGAACCAGAAGCGATTCGCAGAAATCCGCAGATTTTATCTGGTCATTCGCCAGTGCAATGCAGTATTCAACAAGGCCTCCCGCAACCTCCTCAGGTTTTTCTATTTGTTTTTTGAACTCCGCATCGATTACCTTCACCCACTGGTCTTGTATACTTCGCATGACCCTGTTGATTTCGCCAACGACCTGAGCAAGGATGGCACCCTGGCCGCTTTCGGTGGCGAGATCGATTTGTTGATTGACCATTTGAAATAGGATAATTCCGCCTTGTGTTCCATACAGCCCATCACTATCAAGTTCGGGTGGTTCGCTCCGTTTCGTGAATTCTGCGATCTCGGTCTTCATGAGGTTTGCGGACCATTCATCCAGTTTTCTGATGATGAGCTGGACGTAATCCTCGATGAGTGATTGTTCTTTGCCATCCAAAAGGGGTGGATCGAGGAGGTCTGGCGAAACATTCAGTTCTTTCATATTGCTTTTGTATTCCTTTAGCCATTCATACAGCGCAAGAAGGACGCTTGCATCAGATTTGGAGGCCGCAATTTTTTTGACGACTGAATCAAGGCTTTTGTGATACTCTTTCAGATAGAGGGAGTAGACATCATAGTCCTTTGGAAAACAAGGGACCACATCAGTCTCAATACGAATGATGTCCTGGTATAGCCAAGTTAACCCTCCTAGGAACGCCACAGGGTTGTCCTCAGATTGTTTATATGCGTCCTCGACTTTGTCGTGGATGGATTGGGTTATGGCTTTTATGATTTTGGATCGGTAATGTTTGAGTACTCGGGCATCTGCCTGCATCGATTTAAACTTGAGCGCAGCATCGATTTTGGCCGCCTTCTTTACGAAACGCATCACAACCGACTAAAGAAATGAAGCTAATCAGTTATTTGCATCATCATTGTTAAAAAATGCACACCTTTTCGTCTTCCTTTCCTTCTACCTCAGCTATCTTGAGCATCTTGACAACAACGTCGGAGTATCCAGCCCGGACAAGGGGCAGAACGTTCTGAGCCAACTGCAATATATGTTCATCGAAGGCCGCAATAACTTTGTTGAGTCGTTCAAACCATCTTGTCAGTGTTGCCTGTGAGCTCGGTGATGCTTTCTTGGCTTGATGCATAGTTTGGTTCCGGAAGCGTTCGAGTTGGTTGAGTTGGAAATGTATCACCAGTAAGTTGGGGGCTGGCCCTATAATTTCTCTGCTGTCTGCGGCGAGCATTTGCTCTAGATCGTCAAGTTGGGCGGCCATGTCAAGGAGATTGTTAACCATTTCTTCCGTGGATTCGAAGTTACGATGCACCATAGATACCTGTGATAAATTAGTCGACGGGTACAGAAATACAATGTGGATTGCATACCCTGCTTATCTGGTCGAAGGTCGCGACCCGCACAGATGGATCTTCACATTCTTTCTCGATCGTCATCATTTCGTCCTTTATAGCCTGTACATTGTCTCGAGTGTTCAAAAATTTCTTCAATCCCAATCGGGTTGCCTGCAACTGCTCCTTGACACCATTTTTGAGCCTTGTATCTATGGAAGCTTTCTCTTTCTCCAGTTTCTTTCTGAAAGCAGACACTTTGACCAGATCATCAGGAGATTGAAGATATTCACCAATGGCTTGAGCAGCGGATATAGGCCCAACAGGTGCCGCCATGAGGATTGGCGTTACGAGAGACAATAAAGAAAACCAGAGTCAGAACGTTGAGAGCTTGAGCCTTGAGCATTCAGCAAATGCCAGGAAATTAGCACAACACGCACGACGGCAACACCGGGCCGGTTAAAGCAATTACAGCACGTGAGGTGGACTCGTACTCAAAACGATAAACGTTTAAACCATTACAATGAAGAACTATGATGTTCTTGACGCCAAAGGTCACCCGGGTGGCCTTAACTGGGCTCCAGCAATGCTCCGTCCTTCGAAAAACAAGAAAATTTGCAACCCATACTCCTGCGGAAGTCATTGATAATGACATTGTAATTGTTGGAGGTGGTCCAGTTGGGCTTGCTCTAGCAAGTGCTCTGGGTACATTCTCACTTTCCCTGTCTATTCCTGTCCATTCTCTCATTCAAAACTAATTATTCGATAGGATCTTCCAACCTCGTTAAAAGGAGGCTTAGTGTGACACTTATAGAAGGCGGAGATCTCTCCAAAATCGAATCATGGAACCCGCCTCCTCACGCTTTCTCCAACCGGGTTAGTTCTCTTACCAATGCATCGCAGACCTTTCTACAAGGTACATCCCACTCATGATGAGATTAGTTGATTATATCTCACGATGGTTACAGAGAACGGATCTTGGAGTTTTGTTGACGAAGGTCGGACATGCGAGGTTGAAAATATGGAGGTATAGAATTACAGCTAGTTCTTGTTCTTTTTGGCTGATTTTTCGAGCCAGGTTTGGGACGGTGTATCAGATGCTCGCATCGATTTTTCTTCGAGCACTCTGGACTTGAATAGGAGCATGGCCCGGTTGACGGAGAATCTCAATCTGCAAAGAGGTCTTCTGCGCCATCTGAATGAGATGCCAGAGGTCCAAATTCGACAAAGAACGAAGGTGTTAGGTATTGATCAAGATTCTCAAGAAAGAGGAGGATGGCCTCTTATCCATCTTGACGATGGTGTCACATTGAGGGCAAGACTATTGGTATGAAAGCAACACTTTCCTCAACGCTTGGTGTTAAGACTTGGCATAGATTGGCGCAGACGGTTTTAATTCACCGGTTCGAAGTTTCGCGAAAATACCTTCGTTTGGATGGTCGTACGACACTCAAGCAATTGTTGCTACAATGAATCATGCACCCCGCGGCGCCTACGAAGGCCCAAATACGACCGCCTATCAACGATTCCTGCCGACTGGGCCAATAGCATTTCTTCCACTTGCACCTACAGTGTCGTCGCTGGTATGGTCTATGAAACCCCCTTTGGCCGCAGCTCTCCTAGCTTGTAAGCCAGAGGTTCTTGCCAACATGGTCAACGCCGCCTTCCGATTACCCAACATATCTCTGAAATACTTGGAACAACGAATATTGGAGGCCCATTTGGCTGGGAAACCCATAACTCTGGGTGAAATCAAAGAAGAGATTCTTTGGCGTGAACAGTCACATGGAATCAGCCAACATTCAGCCTATTCTTCCACATCAGTTGGATCAAGAGATCTCGGAATACCGCCAGAAGATTCGGAAACAGTTCCTCCGAAGGTTACAGACTTACAGACTGGTACTATGGCATCCTTCCCGTTAAGATTCAACCACGCGGAGTCGTACTTGGGCGAAGGTGCAGGGGCGAGAACGGTTCTTGTTGGCGATGCGGCGCATACCGTTCATCCATTGGCAGGCCAAGGCTTAAACCTTGGGTTGGCTGACGTTGAATGCCTTGTCAAATACATAGAACAGAGCCTCCGTTCAGGTGGAGACATTGGTGAGTCCTCTCAAGAATAAGTATGATTAACGGGACATTCAGCTCTACCTATCTTCAGGCTCATATACCTCGCTTCTCCCATACGCGCAAGAAAGATATCTCGCAAATCACACCATGATGTCTGCTATGGATAAACTCCATAAACTATACACAACCGAAAATGAGCAGATTGTATGGGCCCGGTCTGTGGGCCTCGAAATATTAAACGAACTGGATACCGTGAAAGCAGCTATAATGATGACCGCAGGTGCAAAAAACATGAAGCATACGGGTCGATCTGCGGGATGGCACTTGGCAGGGAATGGGGTGCAAGTGCTGGCTGGTGCTGTGAATACAGCTGGAGCCATTGGTGGCGTGTTGAAGAATCTCCTTAATTCCAGCACATCGTCCTTAAAAAAACAATAATCAAATATCTATAATGCTACTTTCCAACCAGCCCCAAATGAGCCTAACCTTCAACCAACCTAATGTTGGGTATGGCCACGGTAACTCGCGTCTTAAGAAAATTCCGTGACTCAGCTTTTTGATGATCATGTGCTTTGTCACAGCGCGTTTACAGAGTATTCAGACTCGGTTTCCGCTTCTTCAGAACTTTTTCATACATACCATTGTATACAACTGAGAAACTTGAAGCCCTGACATTCACGCTTCATCTCCTCACTGACGACATCCTCTCGACAGATTATTGGTCTCAAATCAATCTTGCAATCCTTGAATGCGGCCTCGGGTCGCGGCAGAGAATCGCCCAAGATCAACGTTGATCAACGCGAACTGGATTTAAACGGCATGACTACCGACGAAAATGAACACAATGCCCTCAAAATGAAATTATACCTTGATTTTCTTTGTTCGATGGCTCTAGAAGACCCATCTTTACAGGTAAACCCTTAGTATTCGTCTGATCGCCCCATCTAATAAGAATATTGGAACTGAAGGACATTCTCTTAGATATTACACTTGGGACCCTCATAAATGATAGCCAACAACAGGAAAGTTCTGGACTAACTGGTCAGGAAATTTTCCAACAGAAGGAACTTTATGCCTATGGAACACCAGCTCGTCGTCATGTGGGTACCCAGTCATCCACTTCATACGTTTGGTCGTTCGTTGACCGTCGCGTCGTTCCATCAGCTAAGCCACCTCACGCGCAAGCGATTGCTCCTCGAAGCTCAAAATAAGCTGCGTTCGATAACAGAATTTTCCCAAGGAGGTACAGTAATTGTGGCTTTGTTTTATCGAGACTTTGAGGTCTGACATGAACTGCATTACCAGTTGTCGGCACCGAAGCAGTCTCATTACCTGAAGCAATTAAACTTTGCAAAATCGATGTTGTTTCAATGAAAGCAGCCATCCGGACAATATCCTCCCATCTCACGATCCTGATGATGGAAATCCAACAGGTATAAAACCATCAAAACATAATTATTCGTATTCCTACTAAAGACAATTCCTCACCTAGAACCATCGACATCTAGACCAGGAAATGAAGCACGCGAAAGCAATAGTGTTTCCACTTTACGACTCTGCAAGAACAGCTTCTGTCGATCTTTTGGCGGCCACAATTGAGGCATCTCTTGTCAAATTATCCCTGACCAAGGCTCGTTCTGAAAGGGCTTTGTATAACCATCGTTCAAAACAGCACGATGGACACACAGTAGCTCAGGCCATCAGAGCTGCGTACGTTACCCTGAAAGACGAAGAAAGAGATATGAAGATAGAAAACCAGGAATTGGATCGCCAACTGCAGGAATACGAGACTCTTTTGCTGATGGTGGACGGCAGTAACGGTGGCTACCAGCAAGTAATCAACGACTGGACAAAAGTGAAACAAGAGGCAGATGAATGCATGAAGGATCTCAGGCGCCTCGGGTGGAGCGGTAACTAGTACTATCTTGACTGTCTCGTCCAAAATGCACTCTCTATGATTATTCTTGCGTAGAAACTTTACATAAAGCGTTCACAACCGTCGCCGCCTCGTTTCTGGACGACATCTACTTGAAATTTCGCTTGGTCTCGTGGATCTGGTGCAATTGCCGCTTATCAGCGCCTTTGGCCCATGGTTTCTATAACCCGCATACCGGGTTTGTGGTTTGAATCTCGCCTTCTTCATTCTCCCGAGTCTTTTCATCAGAATGCCATTGATGTCGATGAATTTCCCTCTTCTTTCAAACTTCTCAACCTTCCTTGGGTTGCTATTTGTAGCACCACAAGTCTCCAACTGATCTTCTTGTGGCGCAGGTTCTAGTTGTTTGCAACGCTTAATATATCAATAAACTGGACATCTCGGACCCGTCAATTTGGTGTCTCTGCCACAATTTCAGCTCTCAGCGCACTGGCGGTGCTTGGTATCTACGAATGATTCGGATACCCATATATTGGGAGTTACGTTCATAACGTGTTGCCAGCAACCACAGCTAGAACACAACTTGAAGAGTGAATGTGGATGGCTCACGGGCAACGGCAGCCAAGTTGTCTACATCCCTGAAGCTATCTAAAGTTACTGACCGGTTAACTTGGAGGTGGCCATTTGCCGTGTACTTATTATTGCCAGTGGAGAAAGAGAGCTCCTCGACCTCTCTCAGCAACGTCGGTGATCAACTTTTCGCAGTAAAATCTTAAAACGCACGGTGGAACCGGCAAAATTCTACGTGTTGACGGTGAGTCAAATATATCGTCTCTGTCAGATTCCCCTCAATCACCCTTCTGGCTTCTATTACTGCATTGCTTGGATGTTTATTTTTTAGCCAATAAATACATATCAATGAGTGCGAACCAACCGGAGAGCGACAATAAACCCCTTCTTTCGACAGTGCGGCGGGTGTTCAACCTTCAACTACGGGCAACTACGGCTTGTGTTCCTGTTATAATACACGGGATATATTGACGAATTTATAAAAGATAGGTGGGAGAAAGTGCGCTTTTTTCTTCAGTTAAACTTATCACGGCTGCTGCTTCGCGATGAAGGACCTCGCAACGGACCTCCCGGTTGTCAGGATGTTCACGTGTTGTTCAGCATCGAGCATCGAGCTAACTCAACGGGGTGAATGTGGTTATTTTTACTGACAGTCATGGCAGCAACTTGTTGTCGAGAGCTCTTCAGGCTGATGTAGTTGCATATGCAATGATTATGTCCAAATGTTTAAAACATACACATTCTCCAAGTTAGCTTGCGGGACCGTAAAATCGCGTTTCTGCCAGTTGCTGGGACACTCTCGGGGAAAAGGCGCCCCGGAACTTAGAAACGGATTACTTACGCCCGTCTTATCAAAGCCGACTCATACAGCTGGCCAAACAAGCTATAATAGGCCTAAATTCGTTTTATTGCGGATCCGGATGTCAGCACCGTTCAATTTTCTCCAAGGACCACACAATGAATAACAGCCTGGAGTTGATAATTGAGGTTTAGCGTTGGCTTAGTAGTAGAGCGGAACATGCCCTCCACCGATTGATTTCAGATGATCCGCGTCCTTTGTGTTGCAGTCAGTGCAGGGCAACATTTCATAGGTTCAATCATAAGCCTTTGGATGCAACGGCCTAGGGCCCGAGAAGACAAACCTCAGTAGTATGATTATCTCTGATCATGTTCCGCTGAGATGATAATACATAAAACTCCAGAAAATGTTTGGTTTTTAAGAGATTACCATATATGTGATGTATGTATACAACATTCTTGACAAATGAATTTAAATCAGCCCTGAGACGCAGGGATGATTTAGCGCCGCGGGCCTTGTAGGTGGTTGATCAATATTAGGCGCTCATCAGACATCTCCATTTGTCCAGGCCGTGAATCACTGACTTGCAATGAAGACACTCAATGGAAAACTGGTGACTTGTGGCTTCACCGATCGCCAGTGCCCATTCTTACTGTGAGAGGACATCTACTGCGTCTGTCGTGAGATGTTAGCCACCCCCAGTGGTAAAAAGTATTTCAAGTTCAGCTGTGGAAATGTCCTCTGATGTAACAAGTGCTAAGCAGGGCCCGCTTTTTGGGAATGATAACACTGTTAATATTATAAACAGACCTGAATTAGCCTTGATTCCACAGCCCTGCCAGTGGCTCTTGGGTTTCAAAGTTGAATTTACCAAGACAAGACCGTTCTCCAAGACTGAGTACTGAGGCCTGAGGACTGGCAGGTGCCGAATATGCCGTGATACGATTGGAAGACTCCGTCGCCAAGCGAGTTCTGTTCAAACCTTGTTGAATGCTTTCCTCGGTGCTCTTGTTTGCTCCACTCCGTTGCGACCGTATCAAATCCGTTTCGGTGCTGACTCTTGTCTGTCCTCTTATTCAACTGTTACACAACCCTCTCCTTATGTCAGAGTTAGGGCCAGGCACATCTCCCTGACGGAGCACCCAGCAGAGAGACAGCCAGACACCAGCAGACCCACCTGTCAACAATTGTCCTCTTTGTCAGCACTACAACAGACCATTTCAAGTCGCCAGCCTCGTGTCCCGCCCTCATCTCATTACATATCCAAATTAGGATGTCGTCAGCATATTGTCAATGTGTCGCCTCCTCGCAATGCATCCCCGCTTTCCGAAGAAACAGTCAAACATTGTTAGGATGAGGATTGGACTCATTGGAGCCCAACCTTCTGAGCAAGCATCAGCCCTGGTTGTGGGGGAGTTGACCATGACGCGATCGAGTCAAATGGACACACCGATATATGTAAGATGCAAATTGATGTATAATTAAATTTAGACGTACACAGTCGCGACTTATGCGGATGTCTGCAGGTCCACTATCCCGTGTGAACAGCGATGGTGAAATACCGACGAAAAACGATCGGTGGTCAGCGCGCGTTTCTGTTTGGTTGTCCAATGGAGGATTCCAACGTTGTTCAACGCGATGTTTGCGGAAGTCGGCGTCCTCAATGTACATGCAATCGTATGATGGTGTCCTCAGCCCTCGCCGCGTCCATTCTGTCGACTACCCGCTCTATCGAACTCCTTTACAGAATGGAGTGCTCTCTTCCTGAATGTATACTGCTCGGGACTTGCTTGGGACAACCATTCACCCCCTCTAGCCTCCCAGTGGCGTTAGAGACTTTGTACCATTCAATTCCCTTGGTGCGGATCTGACCATGGTGAGTAGTTTGGTGCTTGTGACCTGTCCAACTGGTCTGTCTGACCTTAACTTTGTTTGATTAAGGTCCAATCTCAACTGGTGACATTCTCGTTGTGGATTACATTGACATGCCAGCGCATTGGGCCGTCCTATAAGACATATGTACCTATTGCAAGTTGTCAAACTGTTGATGGCCTTTAGGTTTGCAGTCTAGACAATCCGAAAATCTAGGACTTGTGGGCGGAGCCGCGTCCAATGTTCATTTTGCATCGATTGTCTACTTAGGTCTAGAGCCCATTCGGAATGATATTCGGTTTCTTGTCAATCCACCACTAGCTACCACCCAGACCAGTCCGTCCATACCGCCCATGCCAAACTCTTGACCAATTGACTCTGGAGCTGCGGTGTCTTGGCGCCGTTGTTCTCAATACTAGTGAGTCTACCTATGAATTCTTTCAAGCCGTTTTTTTCGTGACCATGATAATGACGATTTCCGGTCATCCGCTGGCGCATCAAGGGACTTGTATCGATCATTCATTCAGACTGACTACACGATGTCGTCATCGCCTGGACATCTCCTTCTCCTCGACCCTTCTCACTGTCCTTTCCCTTATCGATATCAGCCTTTATGATTATCCGTCGATGGCACCCGACTGCGCATGCTCCGTGGTTGAAGTTGCTTGAAGCTAAACCTGAATAATCCATAGTAACCATCTCTTCTTCGACGCTCCCGAGTTCATAAAACGTTTTGTACGTATGGACCATCTTACGACCTCCCCCTACTACGCAACGGTATGGATTTGGTATAGGTTCATATGGTCAAAAGGCGGGGTGCGTGATCGCAAACATATCACGGCGCCTGTATTTCGGTATGGGTGTCCCACCCTCATGCTAGTAAATCGACTCATCGGATCCTGGAGGTTTCTCTTACAGTTTACCCTGGGTGTTCAATCCCACAGTACAGTCCCTGTCAATCCTTTATCCAAGGTCTGTCGGGTCGCGCTATCGAGGAAAAATGGACGGAACATCTTGAACCTACCATATTATGCAAAAAAAATCGGATCTAAATTACATACATATTGTAAGTTCGCGTTATTGATAGGTAGACGGGTTGATTAGGCTTTGGGGGAGAAGGCTTCGGTTAGGGCTGGACACGCTTGGGTGTTTTTTTGGTGTAGAGGGTGAAATAGAGTATGCCTGGGTATCACGGCGCCGCTTCGAGGACATGGTCGGAGCGCAAGCACTCCGCCTGTCGGTCTCCTGTACACCGCAGATGCGCACCCTGCCTACTACACCGTAGTCTGTCGCACCGTCGCGGCGTCGCAGTCCCGCCTATCATAGGTTCGTGATATGTAGCGGATACATAAATAAACATTAACTTGGCTTTTCGAAAAATACGGAGATTATGAGTGACAAAATCCGAGTGAAGGCGACGGTGTTGATGGGATGAGGATTCGAGCTTGAATCTGTGTTTTCTGAATTGGGAGGAGGCGGGGAAGGCACATAACTTGTTGAAGTTGCTAGGTGATGTAGAGCAGTGCCAGTTATGATTCGTGAATTTTTTTTTTTTGATGGAGCTCAAGTGAGTCGAAATGCGCCATGGTGTCGATTCAGATTTCAGATTGGGCTTGTCGGCGTTCGATCGTTCATCCCAGTGGTGCCCCACAACCAGGGCCTTTCGGGCACCAAGTCGTTCAATGAAAGGTATTGCTGTTACAGGTTCAAATTGGGTGAATCTTATTTAAATAATACTTGGATTAGACTGGTTTATTAGGCAAGGTTTAGTTAGGATCGGGTTGCGAGATTGTGATTGCAATCGTTTCGACTTTCGTTTAGCCTGAGATCGTTGACTTTAGTAAGTTTGAGGACTGATAAGACAAGTAGCGGGTAGCGGGAGTAAGATGGCTTGCCGCCATGCGCTACGCCTAGTACTCTGAATCCTGCGAGGATTGATAGTTCTATCGAAATAGTAGCACTTGATTCAGATACCTATCAATAACGCCGGAGGCCAAAAGGAAAAAGAAAAGAAAAGAAGAAGAAGACAAACGCGCGCTCCCAGCCTCGAGGCGTAACTATGCGTCCTTCGTCAAAGCCGGCGATCATATGAACGCAAGCTTGGAAGGCCTCATGCCCTGGCTAAGACAGCTCGAGGCTCGGCCGGGCACGCTGAGTAGCGCTGTGAACGATACCGCAGGGGGTTACTTCAACTTGGAGAGTTTCAGCTTAGGATTATCTTAAAGTGAGGAAGGACAAAAGGATTTCTCTCACCTTGGATGGATGGATGTACAAATAACCAAACCAGTCTGGATGCCTAGACAAAGAAACTATTACTGTAATGCGTCCTTTTTGTCAATAGTAATGCAAATCCGCCGACTCTCCTCCACCGCCGAGGATCCTCAAGACCAGGTCTCCACGCTATAGATGAACTTACCTAGCGATCATAAATCATGGTACATATAGGTTTTACTTTCCATCCCCACATCTAGTTCCGAGTCCTCAGTTGGACTCCCGAAATACCTTCGAGCGCGAGAGCGGTGTATGTACCTAATCGACGTCGACACATAGATGTGTGGTGGTGCGAATTTCGTGTGACGAAAATATGCATGAAACCACGGAAGGTTCGGCTCTGATTCAGAATCGGCCTCGGGTTTCTTTCCAAGCGCCCGAAGGTTGGAATTGGAACCAAGGAGGTTCGAGTTTTGGAGGGGCGTAATCGTTATAGGTTCGAGAACCCACGTCCAGAGCATTGAGCATTGAGCGTACATATGCCTCCGAGAGAGTCCGTATGGAATGTCCCCCTGGACCAGGCCCCACGGAGGATCTCAAATGTCAGGTCAACAGCGCTCACTGTCGTCGTTTCCGCCTCGTGTATTGTGTGCCGAGGATTTCCGGTCATTCCGCTCTCGAGACTCAACGAGTCGATTGAATTAAATAGTAAATAAATAAAGTTGATGATGACCGGCCGGTTTGTTTGTTGCTAAGTCGAAGCTCGTCATCACCGAGCAGGAATATCCTTGGTGGGTGTCGATGAACGTTCGACGCCCAAATTTATCGACAGGCTGTAACACTTCCTTCGGAACCTTTTCTGAATCGTCAGCAGCGTGATACATGGTCAATAGAATCAACTGGGCTGCAGCGACAGAAAAGTGTTCTTAAGCGCCGGTCAGTCAGGGTCTGGCTCGATGACCGCCCCTGCATCCAGCAAATTGGATTTTTTTTTGAAGGTTAATGAGGTTAACTGAAACTCGAGAGTCGAAAGTCACTGATGGGCCTCGAGGCGTGAGTGTCGGTGGTTCGGTAGTATCGGTATGTACGCGTTTTTTAAATTAGCGACGGTTCATGTTCGGGCCTAGGAGGAATGGCTGCTAGTAAACCATGGATGGAATCGGAACAGAAACATATTGATTGAGGCGTGATAATTACGCGTTTTTTTTTTTTTTTGTGTGTAAGTATGCCTAGGTAAGTATGTATTAGACAAGCTCCGGTGAATTGAACTATGGTAAGGTACACACTTAGCCTGGTCTAAACCCATTTGCGATTAGGACTCGGAGGTCCGGTAATGAAATGCAGAGACCAGAAGAGAGGCACTGTGGTCTTACTTTTACTGCTTCCTCATACATATCTATCTTCGTCGTCGTGAGGGCTCGGCAGTCGGGTTGATAAAAGATGACTGAGCCGGAGAAACGTGGATGCAATTGAATGAAGTTATTACATAGGACCATCGTCATGATACACAAGATGAATGTTCTGCGATAACGCTGCGCATGCGCCCAGTGGGCGGTGGGCGGCAGTGAGTGGTGCACGGCGGGTTCTGGCCGCTAAAGGGCACCTAGTATGTAGATGACCATGGGGGTTGGCACCGTCATCGATTCTAGTTCGAGTAAATAGAGGGTGGAGTGGAGTATGGTATGGGGTGTCTTTTAAAGTTAAAGTGGGGCTTACTTGGCAGTACATATGTACTTGCTAGTGCTTAAGGGTGCTTAGCGCTTGGCCAGGGAGTTGGGAAGAATCAACATTTTGGTGGAGTGGACGAGTACATAGGAGTTCAGAGGTGTGGGGTCGCCTTGAATTTAATCATAAGCGCATAACCATTGAGGTCATGAAAAACCAAGAGACCGGTTCCAAAGAGAGGCACTGTTCTCTTCTTCTTTCTCTGTGAGGATATGAGATTCAAATGATAATTGACTGGCTTCATAGGGTAGGACACGACACGAGTTTGCTATCGCGGGCGACATGGCCGAGAGAAGTGGTGAATAATTTAATTCACGTCGATAGAGACGAATCTGAGGAGGCTCGAGATAGATTAGATACATGAGCCAACGACGGGTTTACAGCAGAAAAAGAAAAGAAAGTGGCCTGAACGGGAAAGAAGGCGTGATAGATTAAAGAGGATGACGGGGGGTGAAGGAGAGGAGAGAGGGGATCTTCGCGTTTGTTGAACTTGTTCCCGTTGGATCTGGGAGAAGAGTGGTGGTTGGAGAGACAGATCTGGGGAGAGAAGGCAACAATTGGGAAGGAAGTGAGAATCCTTGTGGTTTGAAGAAGAGAAGGGGATTGGACTGATGCCTCGTGTTTGTGAAGAGGAGTAGGTTGAAAGAAAAAAAAAACAGGATGCAAGTGGTGCAAAACTCAGAGTCAAAGGAGGAGAAGAATAATTGAAGTTGAAGTTAGTAAGTGAACTTTGAAGCAAATTGTGAAGATGTTGGTACTGTCGGTGAGAGGACTGGAGGCGGGAGGAGCCGTGGAAGGCGGAGGAGCAGTTCAAGGCGGGATGACCTAATTGGGATAATAATTAATTGGTTTTTTGGTGGAGATTAGCTGGCAGGAGACTTGACGACAGATCTTGAGCGGAGATCTGAGATCCACCGAAAAGGGAATGAATATAAGAGCGAGCGTTGTTCTCTCCAGAGACTGTCCTTTGTCCCAGCCAGCCATGTTCCGCACACACTCCCCATACTCCCCCTTCTTCACCTCCGGTCTCCTCTCCTCATCCAGACCCGCCTCTCCAGATGTTCCTCTCAGCCCAACACGTCGCGGCAGTCTCCCCACCGACGGGCCCTCCTCCACCCGCGCCCAAATCCCATCTGCGTTCTACTTTACTCTCGAACATGAGCAGGATCAATTGCGCTCCTACCTCTCTCTCGATCTCGCAGAGTCTCAGTCCATGCGCTCCGCTTCTCTCAAGCGCAAGCCATCAGCAGTCTCCTCGACGAGGAAGCCCTTTTCTTTTCCGTCAGTTTTCTCAATTTCTTTTGTCTTCATCCTGTGTTCTCAAATCATCTCCCCAGCCCCATCTCAGAGGTTCCTGCTATGCCGCTGAGGGTGCGCTACTCGCGTGATTCCCTGCGCACCATACCCTCGCCCAAACCAGCGCCTTCCATCACTCTCCCAGAGGTTCCCAAGGCTTCCACGTCCGCTTCGACGTCCACCCCTCCTCGACTGCCCTCTCTCCTCCCTCTCCCCGCACTCGACCTGTCTGTCCCCGCTCTTTCAAGTGCCCCATCTACCTCCACCCATCCTCCACCCATCCGCACTGCCCCCGCCCTCTCTCTCAACCTGGCTCGCAACAATTACCGTGCCTCCGTAGTCACTACATCCACAGTCTCTACTCGTGCACGTCGTCACAATCGTTCCGAGGCCCTCGCCCGTCTCGAGGGCAGGAGTGGCCTTCGCACTGCTCCTCTTGCTGCCTACCCCAAGCGCAACTTTATGAGCATGAGCGACGATGAGGATGAAGACGATGAGGACGAACAGGAGCTACGTGCCCAGGATGCAGACGATGAGATCGACTTTGGTACCACCGATGACGATCTTGACTCTCTACACTTTCCCGACATGTTTACTCTCCACAACCCCCTCCTTGAGCCAGAAGACATGGTCCTACCTTTCCCTCTCCCATCTCCAGATTATCTCGAGGCACCAAGATCTGCACCATTGCCTCCACGGAGCGACAGTCTACCAAAGAACAAACCCTCCTTGACTGTCACAACCCCCACCAATCTTCATTTGCGCAGACAGAGGACAAAGAAACGAGGAAGCAAAGAATGGTTCCCACTCAAAAGCTTCATCGACCTCCACGCCGATGCCGCTGACGCCGCTGCCATGAACGAGGTCCGGAATCTGAACATCAAGACCTCTTCTTGGATGTGGAGGAGCTTCATTGAGGTCGCCAACGTTTCGTGATCCACCTTTCTCCATTTTTTTTGTATATGTCGCCTGCACGCTTCTTGGAAATCGCTTCGTCCAGTTCGTGCCATGTGCTCCGCGCCTTTGCTGCGGCGCTCTCTTGCACTCTGCTCGCACCTCTTGTTGGGCTGTCCCTCACTTCTCGCCATCCACGTCGCCTCCCTCGACCTATCCAGAAGAAAAAAAGTCCTATGCCTTGTCTTCTTGTGCCATAAGCAACTCCACTATCCTAAGATAATCTAGTAATTCGGCATCTCGTTTTTCTCCTCGTCCTTCACACCTCCAAAGCATTTTTCCTCTTTTCATCACGGTCCATCCATCATACCAACAACGACAACCATCTTCCATCCAAATATCATCTTGTACCATCCATCCGCGCTGTGCGGTCTTCTTTTTGTTCCACTTCATCCTCTTCCCTTTCGTCTCTCATCACATCATTTTTTGTTTGATTACTATCCCTGTACAATCTTTTTGCTTCACAGCATCCTCTTCATTTTCTTCTTCTCTTCCTATACCTGCTTTTTGCTCTGTTCTCCAGATCTGTAACACCAAACCCCGAACTCCCTCATCATCTTCGATGATTTCACACCACACCGCCCTTGCCCCACCTTGACGGGCGAAAACCAAACCCACGCCCTCAGTCCCCAGTCCCATCTCGAAATCTACACTATCGTTCGTGTTTTTGTTGTAAATTATTGTTCATTATAGTAAACTTTTGCTCGCCATCTCTCTCACTCTCTTCCACACATAACATCCTCACTCTCATTCATCTCTCAACGCTTTCGAAGTTACTGTCAGCCATCATGCATCGCACCATCACACACTCCCTCGTTATTTTTTCCCTTCCTTTTCTTTTTTTAAATCCCCATCATCCATTATCCCAAGCATATACAGGTATATTCATCAGCATCAACAACATCATCTTCATCATCGTCGTCGTGTGTATAGAAAGAAAGAAAGAGACCTTTCCGTCTTTTCTTTTTGTCTCACGTTTCTGTTCTGTTCTTTCTTTCTTTTTTCTTTTCCCCCGTACTTTCTATTTTATGTACTACCGTGCTATACGCAAATCCAAAAAAGAATATAAAACTGTTTTTTTTTTTAACTTGCTGTTCAAAAAGTTGAATCATTGTGTGATTTTTGTGTGTTCAGATTCTTGTTCAGATTCTTGTTTGTTGCATGCGAATCGCATCGCATCGTGGCCGCCTGGCAGGACAAATGTCCAGGCTCCACGTCCACGCCCTTCTGTGCTCTCGGAGGAGGACGTGCGTGTTTGTCTTCTTCTGTCAGACCACACTGCATCGCACATGGTGGATTTCTAGATTCTCCGCTTCTGCCTGGGCACACTACTTACTACAAAATTCTCTTTGTCGTGATTCGTAAGAAGAAAAAAGAAGCCACAGGCAGACAATGGACAATGGACATGGGCGTATCCAAAGCCCCTTCTTTGTCTTTCTGGAAAGGCTGCATACACCACAGTTTGCACACAGTCACTGTCGTTACCATCATTGGGTTGTACAATAACAAAGAATGCCAGTGATCATTGATATTCATGAGCGACTCGTTGGAGTTGGGATATCAGACTCCCAAGAGGCATACGTACATGATAATAATATCAACCCCTTGGAGAGGGACAATTACAATAAGTAACGAAGGAACCTGAAGGGGACTCCAAGGATTCTATTTGTTTTTTTATTTTTAGTTTAGAGTGAGGACGTTACAGTTGACGTCGACATGGGTGTGAGAGTCGAACCTTTCATTGACAATGACATCGATTCCTGAAAATAAAAATAATCCCGAAGCTTATTGTTCCCCGCTCGGTCGTCGTCGTCGTGGTCAATGGGTGCGATGATGGGTATGTACAAGAACAATAGTCTCTAAATTTAAATCTTACACTTTAATACCTTAATACTTATTACTCTGTGCAGATAATAAGAAAGAAGCATAGATCTAATCATAATTTGTTATTGGTAAAATATATTGGGCACTTGTTGTACCTAATCAGGTCGAGTTGATGAGCGGTTGTTGCGTTCTTGGTGTTATTGTTCTTCATATGGGGGTGCGGGGCTGGCTACACTGTGTCTGTTCAGTAACTAGTTAACCCCTACTTGCATCTGTCGGTCGGCTGTTTCTGCTGATGATGATGATGATTCGAGAAAGAAGGAAGCCTCCAACCAATAACTTATTGTTCTTCGAGAGAGGCATACATCATAATTCCCCATGGCGTTGTGGTGAGTCCGTGTCCAGATTGGAGAAAAGATATCATTTTTCCAGCCTCCAAGGTACGTAAGTACACTGAGGTACATATTATAGCCCGTTTCTGTGGCCGAAGAGCCCAATCCACACATACATGTGGATGAAGACCTGGGGAGGAAGGAAAATACAAGGACAGACGAGGACGTGATCGTCGAGTTCAGGTCTCCATCAAGTCTCCATCAGACGTTTGCCAAGGGGAAGTCGAGGATCTTGAAGATGATCATGATATTGGTGACCACACCTGTGAAGCTTGAAAGAGCAAAGATCGAGAGAGAACTCAGAAAAGCAAAAGTTGACAGAGAGAAAAAACAAAGACATCCTCGAGCTCAGATCTAGAGTTTCCATCAGACGGCGATGCCAAACGTTTTGCAGATTGGAGTTCGCCGCCAAGTTCGCCGGATGCTGATGGTAAGACTTGTGCGCTCGCCGAGGCCGTTCATTAAGGGTTGATAACCGTTGCGCGAGGTCACTATCCGTCTTTGTGGTACGATAAGGTACAATCTGGAGTACAATGGAAGAAAAAAATGAGTAATCGCCAAATATCCAATTGCAATATAAGGGGTAACTCAAGGATAATGAATTCCTGGGCAGACGTATGTACATACGATACCCATCGAGGATCTTTAGGGATGATGACCGGTGTATCGCAAGAGGCAGAGCACTCATGATCAGAAACTGAGAACATTCGGACACCCAATCACACAATCTCCTACAGACTCCAAAGTCTAACAAAAATCCAATGTTGACCCATGCGACCTTGGAAGCGGCGCGACACCTGCCAGTCCTCTAGATAGACCAGACAGCGGCCATCTCATCTTCCAGAAGCACCTGTGTGTAGAGTGTTCAGCCTCGAGGCATCCAGACATGGAGAATCGCAGAAAAAGAAAAAAAAAAAACTCCTGACATTTGCATAAGCGCTGTGAATTGATGGTTCGGCTGCATTATCCTCCGAAACCCGCGATGAACCTGTGTTTCTTCATCACAACAGGGTGCGTTTTTGCATCTTGTCCTATCTTGACTTCATTTTACGTCGTAATTTGTCCTTTGAGTTCTTCTCCTATTTGCAGTCGTCTTCTTATTTTGTCAGTGCGATCGGAGACAGACAAAACATTTGTAATGACCGACAACGAAAAGAAACCCCAGATCAACTGCAAACACAATGAAAATGATGGGCTGATTTGCTTTCTGCCTCGTGTATGGGAAAGAGAACATACCGGCGAGAGTGAGCATGCGTCAGAAAACAATGGAATGGAGAGGAGGCGCCTCGAGGCAGGAGTTGTCGGAGAACCCGATGGCCAAGCAGAGCAAAAGCACAGAGCGATATGCAGAATGAAGCACACGCATAGTCAATCACTTTTCATCCCAGAGATCTTGTTTGAGATGTGGGCGCTATCCTCTGCTGTTCTAAACCGGAATTGTTTTCAAGAATGTTAAGAGAACACGGAACGACGAACTTTGTGTAAAATTTCCTTTCTGGAAATTCAACCAATGATTGTGAGTGTGTAGCCCAACGAAATGAGCAGAAATAGCAACTCAGATAAAGATCGCCTATGTTTCATGGGCGCGCTCAGTTGGTTTGTTGATTTTTCGTGGAGCGGCCGAAGACCTGCCAAAAGTAAAAGATCGACAGGTAAGTTCTGTCTAAATACTGTCAAGGGAGGAGCATCAGTGAACAACTAAACGGCTTTGTGTTGAGGGCGCACAGCAATGCTTGATTCGTTCCCGTTTCCTAATGGATGTGGTCGACTTGACGTAGGCTTATATATATGTTCACGACAAAAGCGAGAAAGTGTCTGAAAGTGCTTTCAGAATTGATATCCATTCGTTCCCAGCCCCTAGTAGACTCACATTCGCCATTGCATTCTTTTTCACGGAACAAGTTTGAGGTTCTTCGATTTATAGGTATATCAAGCCTCGAGGATGATCACAGAGACCTCCGTTGATTCCATCAATACATAAGAGACACCAAAGGCGACGGAAAAAAGGAAGGAGAGAAGATTTCGTCACCGCCTTTGAGCCTACATACCCATCAGATACCCATCTTGTTCCAATTATTTGCGTTGCTTCGTTGCTTCGAAGCGTGTTTTTATCAACTGCGGTCCTCGAGGGCAAGAGCCCCAATCGGCAACCAGTAGACGTCGTCCTTCATTGCAAGGTTTCGCCACAAATTCAACAATCTCCTCAGGCTAAAACCGACGTTGAGCTTGTGTCGAACAACCTTTCTCGGCTCCCTAAGTACATCACGCACAAACGGAGTTGAACTGCCTAAGGAAGGTATGTTCGATCTGCTAGGACAGATATAGCGAACATGAGATTGACAATCGATCCTAGCCTAGTTGTGGAAAACGCACCACCCATTCACCGCAAAGCACCTTCTGAGACGATGGGGAAGGAAAAACTTTTGATCAAGTTTCAAAAGGGTTGTTTGGTAACCATCCAAGTTCATATCGACTACCGTTGGCGACTGGGGTCAGGTCTATTTTTTTTTCTGCAACGACGATTTGGCTTCAATTTGGCTCTGGGGTCCCAACTGTCAAGCATGTCAAGCCTTCTCTTCAACTTGTGTGGTCGATTATTGGCCTCCTGCCTCACTCTTCTTGTGCAAATGGGCCTATACACATTGACATAAGAGTGTTCTTAGTGACTTTCAGGACCTCAAAGTAGTTTTCGGAGCAAAAAGCGAGTGGAGAGCTCAGAGGGGGTGATCCTGGGTTACACTGTGATCCGATCCGGCACGTCGGAGTTTGCATTTCATTTATTAGGACGGGCCGACGCCAACTTTATGTTCGAGCCTGGTATTGTCAGGACAGAGAGATTAAAATATAGAAGAATAATCGAGGACACTTTTTTAGCATTGCAAGACATATTGGCCTCATTAATCGTTGACAATTTATTCCATAATTATTGCCTGTTGATCAGTTTAGAAAATGTCGACAACTGCAGCACGACATCACCACCTAGTGGCATTAGATACATGGCCTCATAGTATTCAATCAATGGACCATGGTATCACTATTATATGTGAACCTCCTGGTGCTCCTTACCAGTCTTCAGCTTCAATGACCACATATGAGGCAGAACACCGTCGATATTAGGTTTCTCGAGGTCAAGCCGCTTTTGCCGCCCATTACGTAATCAGACATTTCATGGCATTATCCGCGCAACGGTGCTTCTTTCGAAGACCCCAGAGCCAATTCGTTGCGAGAAAAAAAAAATAGACCTGACCCCAGTCGCCAACGGTAATCGACTTGAAGGAGTTCCTTGATAAAGTGGTGCACCAATATTGAAGCAATTAGGAAAACGGCTTTCTCTGGGCTTCAGGGTATAGAAAAGGGTTCGTTCTAATGGTATTCAAAGATAGAGGCGCAGTAACCATTCAGGGGCGCGTGTATGTTGTCGAACAAAGTGAGAATTACTTGAGAATCATGGGCCAAAGTCAAATTCTAATCAACCAAAGTGAGGAACGAAAAGCCAGCCACCCAACGCGGGATTGTACTTACCGGCGGCGGTGGCGGAGGCGAAAGACCACCCACTTGGTAAGTCCTATCCAACGTCTATCAAGTTGTCTCTTGATACGTCGAATGGGGCTTGAAGCCTACTTGAAACGTTGTGAAACTCTCCGTTCGATTCGATCTAAGTTGCAGACAGCGCAGGACATTGATTCCAAATATGCTATTTTCGAAAGATAAAGCCATCCAAATGACGATGAAATGAGAACGTTGGTTTGGATCAACAAGTCATTTACGGAGCATGCAGAGCTTTCATATAACATAGCAGTTGCTCTCAAAAGCTTGATTATCTATGTTGGATGACGAATATGCTCTCGTGTTTCAGAAGAGGGTTCTTTTTCTTGAGCTCTTCATAATGCAATATGTATCGGTTAGACTGGAAGGTCTTGATGGACACCAAATGGACACAGTTTGAGAAGGGTTGACGAGGGAAGAATACAAGGTTCATACAAACGTGACGCGTTATGAGTGCGCGTGACTGCACGTCTAGATTTCCAAACGACGACAAACAGCTGGACTTCAAGAAAACAGCCAAAAAGTCACTGACCATCCTTTGCCAAGCGTTTGGACTTTGCTTTGACGCTCGAAACATCGGTCAGTGCCAGTGATCAAGAAACTTGAAACTCGCTTTCTGGATGGGTTCTATGTTGGCTCCAAGTTGGCTCTATGGATTATATTTTGATTTCATTACAACTTCAAGTTTTCGAGCCAGTATTACAACGCCACTCATCATATAATTTTTTTCTTTGCTATTTGTGCAAATCTCTTACTGTGACTGTAAATATTTCCAAGTTATATAAGTATGGAGACGCAGAGAGTACAGCATCTCAGGTAGGATTCAAATATCGTGCGCTAATAAATATCTCTAAAAACCACCTTGAGATTTGAAACAGCAAGTCCAGTTTCAGCGTCGAGTCAAAAACTTGTCCATTAAGCCATGAACCACTGTGGATGCAACAGACGACGGCGCAGGCTTCGTTCCTAGTGATGAGGCCGGGTTTTGGGAGGCATTGATGGGCTGAGGCTGGTGTATCTGCGATGGTCCTGACGGCGTCGCTGACGACCAGTTCTTCGGGGGGAAATTGTTGCTTTGCCCTCCTGAAGACATAGGAGGGGTCATTCCTGCGTAGGGTTGAGGAAAAGGTGGCGCGGATGTTGCTTGGGAACTTGTCGGTCTGCTCGAATAATTTCGTGGCGGTGGTGCGGAATATATACTGGGGTTGTTGATTTGGGTGGGAGACGGTGATGGTTGTTTCGGATGAACTTGGTGTGCGTGGACGTGAGGGTTGGGAGACGATGATTTTCCAGGTCGATGTAATTTTCCGGATGGTTTAGAGGTTGGGTTTGCTGAGGAAGAGACAGCAGGTGCAGCAGGTGCGGGCCGTGCCGGTTTAGCTGTGGATGCTGCGGTGTTTTGAGAAAGGATAGGCGAAATGATAAGTAGTCAAGAGTCTCCCGAGTTGAAGATGGATCACCACCGACCAGGCTGTTTTCCCTCTTTCCGTTTAACGTCCTTGCTGGGTTTATCCTTTACGTGCCCCTTTGGTTGCAATTCCGGCATAGATATTTTGCTCAAGTGTACAGTAAGGTTCTTAGGCGGCGCATATTTATCTTTGGGATCGTCGTCGAGATTGATTCGCCTCGGTCCCTTCTTTTGTTCTTGAGTATCATACAGAACGTATTGATGGAGGTCTTCGTCCTCATCCAGACCTAAATGAGAGTTATTTGTCAAACCCAGTAAGAATAGGTCAAATACCATCCCGACTCACCGGCCTTATACCGAATCCGTTTAGTTTCCTCGACGACTTGAAGGACCTTGGGGACATGGTCGGCTTCGGAAGACTTCACAGTTATGAATAGCATTGCATCGTCCTGGAAGTCGTTTGAGTATTGATAAGCGAAACGAAATGTGACTCTCCTAACCTGAAGTAATGTGTTGCAATATTCTGCGTAGTCTTGTACGTTGCCTTCTTCACTGATGATGATCTCATTATATTCACCCTTCATTGCCTGGAGCTCTGCTATCCTATCCACTCCGGTTTTTGGCGCTGGCTTTGGAGGTGGTGCAGGTGGTGCAGGGCCCGAAGATCGAGGAACAGGCGGGGCCACAGAAGCAGATCGAGTGGAATTAGACGCAGAAACCGAATTGCTATTCTCTGGGTTGTGTATAGCCTCATTGTAGTCCTGAAATGTCAGCAACGCGGTAAGAATGACAATTTCCAACCCCTTGCGATCATCAATGTCGAATCTACAAGGACGACAATTAGAATTCTGAGAGCTCTTCAGCAGTGACTCCTTCGAGATACTCACCGATTGAGGTTATAATCCAGTATCTGAACCGATGTAGACTTAAGGCGTCCTGTCGTCTCTTTTGTCACTGCAACGATGACGGGTGGATCAGGTTTCCTAATCATGTAACATTCCTCCCGTTTCCATTCAAAATCATGGCTAAAGGCGAGCTATTGAGTTACCTGAGAGAGAGAGGGATCGATAAAGAAATTACGCACCCTTCCCACTTGAACGACCATTTGAACGACAAGGTTCCTGTATATTTCAATTCCACCACGGATGTAGGATTGCAGAGTTCCAGTACTTTTAACTTGGTGGTGGAGGAGGGAGCTGTTGCTTTGGCAAGCAAGGACTCGGAACTGGGATCTAACGTATGATATTCGTAAAGCCTCGAGAAAGACAGAAAATTGGATCACAAACCATAGACCTCGATGGCATACTCCTGCGAAGGTAGGCGCTGTTTGCGATAGTGTATAGTACCCGAAGGGTCGACTAGATCAATCACCGATGGGTTGTCTTTATGCTGAGTAAAATGAAGGGTGAAGAGGTTTTTATCTAGGCTCATGGTGGGCGTTGTCGGGGTGTTGAGAGAAGAAGAAAATGAGTGTGAAAGAGAAAGGTGATATATAGCAGCATAGCCATGACCGCAGTGATTCTAGGCAGTTCCTCCGCTGATCACACAAACCCTCAGCACAGCTTTCTCAAGTCAAATGATTCATTGTGCAGCCCTTCGACGCGACGACCTACGTACCTGAACCACCGGTCAACAAACCAGGGTAGCCTGTCATGATCTTACAGGTCATTGCGAAAGATATGTTCGAATCGTACAAGAGAATTATAGATTTCTGGGATATCATAAGGAAGAACTTCCAAATCTATGTACGCGATGTGATAACATAAACGTGGGGTGGAAAGCAATATATAATCTAATGTCTTTTCGTCACGGTAAACGTGTATCAAGGAGGCTCCATCCATGCTGCAAATCTGTTGTCATTCGTGGTTACTACCAAGTAAATTTCCTAGAGTGCGATGATACTCACAAAAAGAGAGGGATTGCGTATCAGAGAGGAGTTTACTTTCCACCAGTGGTACCCATGCCCATGGCGGCCTTGAATGAATCGTAGATCCACCATTGGAAACCAGTGAGAGTACCAATCATGAGAACACGAGTGGCGAGACCCTTGGTGGCAAGGTTGACAATTCCAACTTCACCAGCGATCTGTCCAATAGATTTGCCCTTGTTGGTAGCCTTTCCGAGTTGGGAGACGAGTGAATCAGCAGGGTGGGAAACAATAGCGCAGACGACACCAGCGAGGTAACCGGAGGCGAATGTGACACCGAGTTGAGTTCCTTTGCTGTAAGTCTCCTTAGGCTCAGGGAATACGTGGGTGTAGAAGAGCTGGACGATTTTCTCGAAGAAGAAGAACTTGGCCATAGTATAGGGGATCTAGAAAGAATGTCATGTTAGTGGGTGCTCTGACAATGGACTAGGGATGTCACCACAACATACCTGACGGGACCATAGAGGAACGAGGGAACCGAAGGGGAAGCGGGTTTCGACTTTGGTGCGGTTCATTTCAGCGAGGGCAGCGCCGAAGGAGACAGGGAAGGTGCCGGTAGGACTGGTTTGGATCTTGACCTTGAGCATCTCAAGAGGGCAAAGGGCGATATCAGCGAAGACTTCGGCAGAGGCGGAACCGGCGAGCCAGATAGCAGGCTTGTACTTGTTGGAGAGTTCTTCACCAGCAAGGTTCATGTAGAAATCTTTGAAGACTTCATAGAGACCGTATTTGAACATTCCTTGAAGAGAGTATCCAACAAAGGTGGGTCCGAAGCCCTTCCAGACACCCTTTGAACCTTCCTCAGCGACGAGGGTTTTAAGGCCGGGAACAAGGCCAGTATATTTTGCGGGGTTGACCTATACCAAGTTGGTGAGGAAAGGAAGCGATGAACGGAAGCAAGAAAATGTACCTGCATGTTGCATTTGGCAACATCAAGAGGGGTGATACCGGCATGTGTGATACCGCAAGCAAGGACACCACCAAGCATGCACTTGGAGTAGTAGGAGAGGTCGTGGGGCACAGCGCCAATGTATCTGAACAGAAAATATATGCGTAAGGTGGTGAAAAGTGTTGAAAGGGATGATGTTTACCTAGCATCCCATTTAGCGGAAGACATGGTGGAAGAAAGACCAATAGACAAATCTAAGAGGGTCTAGTGGGGAGAGGATGGAGACCTGTCCTTGAGGATGGAGGAAGGAAGAGAGAAGGGTTTGTCAATGCCAGCGCTGAGCCGCGAAAACTTGTCTGCACCGAGCCGGCTTCTCCCGCATTAGACCGAGCCAATGACATTGCGCACGCAGATACGACCCGGCCCGAGCGGACTGTGATAATCTCTATGTTTTTCGACATTATCTTGGGCTGGCGTTATCGCTTTATAAATACAGTGGACATAAGTAGAAGATATGACATTAATGTTATTCTGTTGTGGAATAAGCAGAATATGTTCCATCCAAGGTCCATTTGTGCCCTGGGTGTCGAGGTGTGTCATGAACACGGCCTCGGCTTATAAAGTCTCCATCCATCCGTGTCACGGAATTTACAAGATCACCTTGGGGTCTTATAAAGCTCCCACATGAGATGCAGTTCTCTCATCTAACCAACATCCAAATGGCTCCCGTCGCAGTCTCTTCTGAACGTCGCTCCTCTACTCTCTCTCCAGTCTTCAAGCCTTCCCAGTCGTGGCGTCCAACTGAGGTCCTCAATCTCCCCACACGCACATCATGTACCTTTGATTCCGTGGAATCCGCTCTAGAAGCTTTCGCAGCTGGCGAATTTGTTGTAGTAATGGACGACGAAGGTCGTGAAAATGAAGGAGACCTCATAATCTCCGGTTCACAGTGCACACCAGAGAAGATGGCCTGGATGATCAAACATACAAGGTCTGTCTCCTTTGCTGCGCTTGGGGTGATCGACTCGGCGTCTACCTACCCTGCATTACCATTTTACTGACATGTGAATAACTCTTCCCTGCCCTCTTTCCCTTTTCGTCTCAAATATAGTGGCTTCATCTGTATTGCACTGCCCAAAGACCGTCTAGAGGCCCTTCAGATCCCAATGATGGTCGAGGACAACCAAGACCGAAATCGAACGGCCTACACCGTCACCGTCGACTACAAACATGGTGGGTAATTTCGAAGTACCCTTTGCTTCATCTCCCATCTAATCTTACCCAGGTACCACCACCGGGATCTCCGCACATGATCGTAGCCTAACTGTCCGTGCTCTTGCTTCTCCAACTTCGGTGGCCAGCGATTTCAGCAAACCGGGGCACATGGTACCTTTGTGCGCACGAGAAGGTGGCGTTTTGACACGAAAAGGCCACACAGAAAGCGGAGTCGACCTTTGTCTCTTGACAGGCCAACAGCCTGCAGGAGTACTCTGTGAAATCGTTAACGACGATGCACTTGGAACCATGGCCCGGAGGGACGATTGCCGTGCCTTCGCAGACCGTTGGGGTTTGAAAATGATTACCGTCGATATGTTGGCCCATTACAAGAGATTGCATATGCCCCCCAACGGCCAAACGTAATTCTCCTCTGTACCGACAACTTTCGGAATCCCGTCGAAGGGGTATTCGATCATCATTCGGGTTATCTTTACATTTATTTAAGTTCAAGGGATCTAAAGGATGTACTAAAATATCGTAATTTGTAAATAAAATGAGCTTGGATAGGCTATCTTCATGTTTCAGAAACGACTTTGCCGATCGAATACCCAACCTACAAAACATCATAAGTATGGATTTAGTTGTAGAAACTGACTTTTTAACTTTGACAAGAGTTTCAATGGGTTTTTGGGAGTTTGAAACCAGGTCATTATCGAATCTGTACGGGACAATGTGAGCCAATAAACCATCAATTGACACAGATTTGGGCAACACTCACTCCACTATTTCTTTAGGAAACACGACCACGATTGTGCTCCCGCCATACGCAAAATAACTTGAAAAAAAAAAAACGTTGATTAGAAGCATGCCTGTCGTGGAGGAGCCAACCTACCCGAGTTCGTCTCCTCGCTTCAGAATGGTGCCTTTCTGTTTCCCCCCGGTCCACCGGATGCTGCCAACGAGAAGAGCACCGACGGCAACAAAAGCAACTTGCTTCCCAGTAGGTATATGTTTCAAGTACAGGATGGACCGGACATTGGCTGTCAAAACGTTGAACCCAGGTTCATTGATAGCCTGAGGATTGACTGCCCGAACAATGAGCTATATGTAACAGAAGCAGACCAGGACGGACCTGTGTAAAAGTCGCCAGGAACGTTGATGATATCTCCAACCTCGCAGTCAATGGGAGAGTGAAACCTGTGATAATCGGCTGGTGCCAGACGAAAAATCGCTAAACTGGCATCCTTAAAGACCTCTACTTCGGGAGAGGTAGGGGATAGGTTCAAGAGATTTGGGATGTTAAAGTTTTGACCTTTTACCCTTTAAAGCGAATGGTTATAGGAGATCTTTGTACAAATCAAGAAATAAACTTGCCAAAATGTTCTTGCCATATCGAACGAAGTAAACACAGTCAAGCGGCAGTCAGCAGCGGAGACAATGACAGCCTTGTCATCTTCATTCTGAATAGGCCGTGCGTCAGGCCTCAATTTTCTATACAACATCACGTCAGCTCTTGAAGAAGGCTAGAGCTAATGAATCAAGAAAAATTAACCTGAAAAAAAATTCATTGAAATTCTTGTATTTCAAGATATTCGGTTCGAGGAGTTCATCTGTCTGAATACTGTAGGTCTCAACGAAAGAAGGGATTGATTGAACTGATTGAGGGCTGTCATAGATTTCTCCTTGCTAAGAGCGATTTTAAGTTTGAGACAGAGACTGATCGGGTTGAAAGCTGACCTTGATCGATTGCTCGCGGAGCAGCTCCTCGACCCTCTTCGTACCGAGAACCTTTACTTGCTCCCTCCCATAAAATAAAAGATGCATCCCAAGTCTACAATGGTAGTATGAGGTGACGTCATGATTCTCCAACATTTCTGGTCCACAAATACCTGGCATATAACGGCATCGTCTCGAAAAAAGGTTCATCCTTTCCTCTGATAATCACATAGTTCCCGCAATGATATTCTACCGCCAATCGCTCGATTCCAGGAATAAGGGATTGGACCCAATGCGAGTTAACAATGGTGGAGATTGGCGCATGGATGTGATGTGATACATTGGGGTGCTTTGCAGAGTGCTCGACGATGGCGGAGAGTCCTTTCGCGATGTCATCGTGAGAGGCATCTGGTATGCTGTTCGGTGTGATAGGGTCGATGGGCTTGGTGATATCGGCAGTACTCAGAGACATCCTTTCGAGTGAGTGTAGTTAGTTATAACAACGATGACAATCTGGTTGGAGGTGGTGAAGGAATGAAGCAAGTGGGCAAAAAGGTGGGGTTGTTTAATAATAAGCTTCGGGAAGGAAGTGATCCAGTTTTGGCCATGTGGTCAGACATTGTCCAATAGAAAACAAGTTCCTGTGAAGAGAGGCACAGAGGAGATGCGATGCTTTGCAGTGAAACTGAAATCAATTTCTGCGATTATGGTTAAATAATTTAGACCTATAAGATACATGGCTTGCCATGGATATGCTTGGAAAACCACCTCCACAGATACACCTCCCAACAGCTCCCAATCCCATTGCGAGGTGAATGTCCACGTCTGGCATCCAAAGTAGAGAATAACGGATAATTTTATGGCGTGATGTGCGGGTTGTCGGGCACGTATGTCGACAGATCCAATAATGTTGCAACGATAGTCTATCTCTCCTTCGTCATGTTCCTCAGCAGCGAGCGAACGCTTGGCAGCACTTCTTTGAAAGCCTCTTTCCTGATTTGCGGTTCGAGACGAAGATTGGCAGGCCACGTCTCTCCCGCTTCTTCCTTTTTCTTCATCAGGATTTCCATGAAAGTTGGGTTTCTGAGCACCTCTGACTGCGGCGCTGGACGGCTAATTATTTTTTGGTCGCTCACGTTGAGCAACTTTCGTGGAACGACGCGGACAAGTCTGCTTGATGTGGGACGCATCTGGGACGAAACACTGAGATGGATGTAAAGTCTGTGAATAATCTGTCCGTACTCACATTAGCCCTCGTCAGCACACGAACACAATGCTCAACGTCGAAGGTCGGATTGAAGAGTTCGTCTTTGGTGTGTCCTCCGATATAAAGAAAGCAAAATAATGGGAAATAACCCAAATCAAGAGAGCTGACTCAGCAATGAGACTGACAAGTGCTCACCGCAGGCTGAATGCCCAAAAAATTAGGAGACAGGGGTAGACTCCAAAAATTGGGGCCCGTCGACGAACTTTTGTATGCCATGTCAACGTCAAAGATTATTTTTTGCCACGGAAGAAAGAACAAAAAAAGTCTCTCTGTCTGGGAGTCGAACCCAGCTTTCGCGCGGTCATTTAACGAGTGACAGGCGCGTGTACTAACCGATATACTAACAGAGACTTGTTGTGTAACGGGCTGGTTTGCGCCCTTATAAATGTCTGTGCAGAATACATAGCTTTGTCGTCTACCATACAATTATTTCTAAGATACATATTAAAACCCTCAGTTACGGTAAATATACAACTTCATCCTCTATGCTGACGGTAATAGTAATTATAGTGGTGGGAGAGGTCGGCGACATTGAGGGCAGATATTCTGACGATTGAATCAGAGGTGTGATCCAAGAAAGGGGAAAAGGATAAGTACCTTGATTGCGAGCCACTGAGCAAACGGGGATTAAGGGTTGTAGTCAGTGTATAATTCGAAAGAAATTCAAAGTATTCACCTTCTCCAAACATTCGGTGTGCTGGAAGGGCGTGATTGGTTATAAGACGAACAGATGAAAAGAGGGAAAGGCTTACGAATAGATGAGAACAAGGAGCAAGACTATAGTTCTTTCTTGCCGTAGTTGCTCCTACACCCATTTGCATAACATTGAAAACACTTCCGACACGGGTTTTCTTAGTATCGGAACCCTGACCCCATTCATCTCTTGCATCAAATGATTTGGAACGCCGGCGTAGAGAGGGGTCAACAATGATAGCATCCATACAAATGGCACAGTCTCCAAGGGATTGCTCGGGTGATTCAGAATCCGGCAAAGGAATGTAGGGATGATAATCATAGGGTTTCGCATGGGCGTACTAGAAGGTTGAGGTGAGCAAAACACTATCTTTGACAAACTGCCGACAAACCTTCTGCGGCAAGAAAAATGTTGGACCAAAGACGTCCTGGAGTATTAATACGAACGCTTGAAGTGCCACAAATGTCGCCAAAAGCCATACCCAGGCTTCATGACAAGATCAGACAAGGAATTTCTTTGACAAACAAACATCCTTACGTCGAGGTTTCACCTCCAATACATTCCTGGGACACCCAAGGAAGTCTATGGCTCCATGAGATCAATAGGTTGACGACGAAGGAGAGTATAACTCACAGAGGGCCATGAAGAGGCGACATGCAGTGGTGCCAAGGATGTATTCTTTAGACAAACCACTACTGCGCCCGCGTCGGACAGATCTTACTATCTGTGGAAGCCAGATGGACGAGTATGTGCAAGCGACAAAGAGCATCGAAAGAGTCGGAGATAGGATCACTCGGACGATGACGGACAAGAAAACAAGCATGGCAACCCCTTGGAGGTCTGGTCAACTTGAGTTTCTAAAAAGATGGAAAGGTTCATACATAATCTGGCTTGAGGGTCTGTCCTTATTTGTTGGATTAGAAACGAAAAGAAAGATAAAGGTCGAGGACTTTGAGGTTGGGCATTAGTTTGAGGTTGTTGGGTGGTGGTAGGAATGGTTGCGGGGGTATTGGTAGTTGGCGATGTAATAGGTAAAAGAGGTTGCTGCTGGGATGAATTTACAGTAGGGACCACAGGCGCAGGAGGGGCATCCGGTGCAGCGGGAGGTGGAGGGACGTAATTTTCTGGGCCTTGTATGGAAAGAATAAGGGCAGAAAATTGCTGAGTAGAACAAGTTAGGAAAAGACGACGACGAATCCGTAAAACGACGTACGGCTTCCATCATAAACGAGAGACAAGCCAAAAATGCTGGAGCTATGAGGGACAATGATGGTCGGCCTTCTGCAAGAATGGCAAAGGTGATGTGGCCCGCGAACGATACGGTGTCCATAGCACATTGGACAAAAAATGTCCATCGAGAAACACGGGAGATACCAGATGGAGTGCGACTTCGGTCGATTTGACGAGAGAAAAGAATGAGGATTGTGAGGTACGCAAGGGCCGTCAGACCTGCATCTGGAAGGTTTCATGAGATATAGTTTTGACAAAAAAAGCAGAGCGGACAAACAAGTGGTGACCTTCCTGAAGAAGGTGCGCGATCTGATCCAAAGGCGTAAGTCATGTAGAGTAAACATTAAAGCTACGGTGGGGTGACACACCTAAGCCCTTCAGTATTTCTGACTTCGTACAGGATCCCGCACTCCTTACTCAAAAGGAGCCCTTTGACCATCAATTTAGGGGAAGGGACGGTCCATATTCCAGTAGGGTTTTGCAATTCATTTTCTAACTCTTGCATAAGATGTTCTGGGACTGGGGCTGGTTGTACTTGAGCATAGAACGAAAATGGACATGTCGTTATAACAGTGTCGTCTGTTTCGATATGAGAACCGAACGACTTTGATAAATGGACATAAATACCATTGGAGGACTCCATATCAATTATGCCCGCATCTATAAGGTCCTTCAACTTGTCAATTCTCCCTTGCAACTCGGGTTCGATAACCTTGGCCGTTTCATTCCTGATTTCTTCAGGCACAAGTGACGGAAGCAGGCGTATATCGATATGTCGTCTGGTCATCTTGAAATTAGTTTGTGAAAGGATAAAATATCAATTAAAGATCACCCAGGCGGTTCCGCAAACCCATAAATTGATCCATTGGAGACGAAATGGACACCTTCGAATTCCAACCGAAGACTGTCAGACTCAGAAGTGTCCGTCAATTCTATCCTTCCCTGAAAACAACAGATATTCGGTTTAGGTTAAGATAAAGAGACAACAATTTACATACGTGGATGAGAGCAATGGGACTCGACAGATTGGATGATATGACTTCAGGCGGCTTTTTCTCGATAACGCTCAAGGCAACCTTCGTCGAGGTATTCCAATTCCAGGTGCCTAATCGTTCTGTTATGTTTGTGGTGTTAACCCCAGCCATAACCTCTTGGGCCTCATGTTTCCAACTGAGTGTTTCGTTTAATGCCAATGATGGGAGTGTGATATTGGAGAATTCGAGATCTCCGTGGATGAATCCAGTTATATTGGAGTAATAGGATTCCCTGTAAGGATCCAGTATATTTCCCTTCTTCTGGAAGACGTCAATCAAGGGGGGCAGCGTTGAATCTGTTTCGGGCTATATGTTCAAGGTCAAGGAGATTCCAATGGCAGACAAGAAGAGAGTGCGACTGACTAGAGTAAAATTCGAGGAAGTTCCATTCAACCACGCAGTATAATTAGATAACTGATAGCTGAGAGATTGGAGAGCATCCTGGTATTGATGTCGAGCGAGAAATTCGTCCCCATTGTGACTGGTAAGCATAAACAGCATGAAACTGATGAACAGCAATGTCGGGACAGAACTACGAGGACGAGGAGAGCGGGCATTTGCAGGAAGTCCGGCTTCCTCATTGCGGTTGTTTTGATCCATAAGAAAGAGTGGCCTGTGCGGAAAGCACTGGACCTACGGGAGTGCGGACGACGTAAAGGTCGCTGTTCGTTGTCGGTGCTGCCAGTGCCAATGGGGAAAAGCCCAGCCCCTTTTGTGAAGTGTCACAGTCACATGACTTACAAACGCGCCCAACCATATATCACTGCCCAGGTTCATTTCTGTTTGGTCGAGAAACAGGCAAATATTTATTGAAAAAATGTAAATAATAGGCTGTTTATGGCATGAACAGTATAAAAATTACCATATTTGGAAATTACTTTTACCTGTATCTCGCAAATTTACATTTTATCAATAAATATTTCCCAGTTTCTGCGCGAAACAGGTATCGACCTGGGCAGTGTATTGAACACTCAAATTACTCAAACTTGGTGAACTTCGTCTGAACGTTGAACACTCGGCGTACCTTCATTCTCATCTCAGCTTCTCAAGTCGACGTTGCTCTGAATGTTCAGCAATCAACCGGGAAGTCGAAGATGGACTCACTTCCATTCAGCTTTACAACTCGCCGTTCAACGTTCGGCTCATAAATGGACGTGCGTAGCACTCATCATACCCGCCCTCGCAGGAAGTGACATGTCTTGTTTCAAAGGTTTGAGGACTTTGCAGAGTGCTTCCCGCTCTACGTGGAATCTGACAAAAACGGATCATCTGCGACATTCAACAGCATATCAGAGTATATTGAAGCACAGAACTTCGTGAGTCAAGAGTTCTTGCATTTTCCTCTAACTTACATCTGACACGTTCATTAGCGAGATCTTGACAAACTTTTCACTGATTACAACATTCGAGAAAGCGTTGACACGCTCCACAAAGTTGTGAATGAAGCCAAAGACCGGAAAGCGCGAGGAGATGCTGGTAAAGACACCTGGAGACAAGACCTTGACCCAAAGGTTGCTGTATCTGCGAAGACAATGCCTGTTCTGAATGCCGAGGCCACTAGACTTCGCGCAATGATATCGGAGGTAAATCCTATCCATATTCTCTATTGTCACACATGTTCATCAGTTACAGCTTGAGGAAGAGAATCGTGAACTCGAAGCGGAACTACAAGAAAAAGTCAGAAGCACAGATCTTGCCAACGAACATGTGTTGGATATTCTTGACAAACTCGACTTGGTAGGTCCTCGACCACATCATACTCATCGCTGTACTAACGCTCAATCAGGCCTTTCAGGAATGGAAAAAACTACCACAAGAGGACATTGAAGCATGGACTGCACAATTAGCGGAATCACTGAAACCCAAGCTACGATCATGAACCTTCCATGTATGACTATAATGATGTATTTACTGAATGTATATTTGTATATATAAAGTTCCATTTCGTATCCTTGTCGAACAACTTTTTCAGATGCGACTTCGCCCCCTTTTACGTGCCCCATTCAAAGGATATTCAAAGCTCATCGTTTGACTTCATGAACGACATCAATAACTTCCCTGCCCAATCCGTTTCCTCCTCGGTAGGGGGGTCAATATCTCCATCCACATCGTCTACATTAAAACCATATTCCCTTTCCAGCTGGAGCTTTAGCTTGTCTCTTGAGCATTCAGGTCGAGTTTCCAGGATCTGGCAAAGAAACACAAACATGGTTTTCACCGCACATTTGTTTCCGTTATACAGCGCTATTCCATGTCGTCAGTCTTCAGTTCAGTCAAAAGAAAAATGGACAAACACACCTCGTCGCCTCATGACGAGGAAGAACATTCGAGTCGGAATCTCTGTGTATCGTAATGTTAACAGGAGCCTGGACGATGGATATCAAGATTGCAAATACTTACCTTGGAACGTGAACGCAATGTCACCCAGGTCACCCGGCTGCATATACTTGTACACCCAACCGCCATGTAAGTTTCAATCTTTCTTACTTCCAAGAAGACTTACCACATAGTCGGGGTGCCGAGGGTCTTTCAGCCGATTTATTTGATGAAGCAGGGTAGGAGATTTTTTGAAACTGGGATCCGAAACTGGTATTTTACCATGAGTGTCTTGGAGTGGGGCTTCCTCATCATCCTGGAGTGTGAAGAGAGCTTTCCCGCAAATTTTTTTGTGCCTTCCGGACTTCCAGTCTTTTCTCTGACACTCCCTTGAAAAGATGGCACCTCTCGATTAATGGAAGAAAACAATGGTAGTGTAGTCACGTACTTGGAGCAATACCGCGAAGTACGACCAGCCTTCTTACATGTTGCACAGTTCATAAGCTGTGAGCCCGGCGCTAAAAGCGACGGAGGCTTCTGACAGCAGATACAAATGTCCACACATTCCTCTTGCTTTTGATTGAACACCTTTGATGATAGCTTGACGGTATCTTTGAATTCTTTGCCGAAGATTTTCTCGATTTGGGACAAAGCTGATTTCCAGCCAGGAATTTTATCCGGCCTCACAGTTGTGTATGTCTCGTCATCATTATGCTGTCGAAATGCAGTTATTTTTTTTTTGATCATGAACTCATGAAAACTGCGTCCAATCATACTTACCAATGCTAGAAGAATACGCCACACAACCATGGAGACGAAGTAAGAACGTTGGGATTCTATGAACAATTGCAACGGGGCGAGTCTTGGATTGTTTTTGTAGTAGTTATTGACGCAAGGATGTGGAAGGGAGATTGGCTTGTCGTTTGGAGATTCTGTAACGAAGAGCTGCAAGAGATCAAGAAAAAGCTGTCCGTTCTTCGCAGAAACGTTGTCGATTGTCATATCTGGACACCAACGTCTGGCATCCTCTAGACTCGGACTAACACATGATGTTCGAAAAAAAGCCTCAAGGATGAGTTCTCTTCGTGCATCGTATGCTATGCTCCTCCATCTCTCCTCAAGTCCGTCAACAGCAAGTTTTTGAATCGCGTAATTTCGAATATCATTCTGCACTCTGCAAATAGATTCGTTTTGAGAATCCAATATTGGTCGTGGGTCTTCCCCCATTGACTTGTAGACCAGTTCAACGCGAAGGCAGCCTTCCACAGAGCAGGGCTCGTTAGAAACTTTGAGAAGGTCGTTTTCCCAGCTTCTATTCCACGCAATACGATGAAGAAACTTGTCGGGGCGGACTGCACCGGAGGAGGTCAACCCAGGGTGCATCATGATGGCAGGCAGTTGGCAGGACTGAAAAGGTGGCTTCGAACAGCAAAAAGCCTTGTACTAGGGTATAGTTTAGTCAGTCCTTACGTACACAAAGCGTAAAGTTAACCAACTTTGGATGTCCGAATTTGTGAGATACTCGCAGTGTGAACTTGAGTTCACCACAAGAAAAGAAGGATCACTTGCAGAGTTGTTCTTTATAGTTGACTTCTACAGAAGCCACTGTCGAGGCTCGAGTTGGGCTCGAGTGGCTTTTGGGCTTGATGTGTGGTATTTTTATACGTCCCTTGATTAGGAAATTGCCTTTTTTGTGTGACAACTCCAAGACAACTCGACAGAGACTTTGTTGACTTGGTCTACCACGAACCGTCAAATATGTAAGTTACGGTAAGATATGTAGTACCAAATAATCGATAAACATTTGAATCGGAAATTCTCCCAGTATTTTTTCATCGAACAGACAACAAGGACTTTTTCGCCAGCTCTACCTCCTCGACAGGAGGAGTTTTAAATTCTCCATATGGTGAAACGAGTGCTAACATGAGCTTCCCCGCCCATTCCGTTTCTTCCTCTGTGGGTGGATCAACCTCCACATCAACGTTATCGACATCGACACCATATTCCCTCTCAAGTTGCAGTTTCAAGTTGTTTTTTGAGAATTGAGGGTGGGTTATCGTCTTTGAGAGAATTTCGAACATGAATTGCACGGCGCCTTTATCTCCGTTTCGTAACGCTATGATCCCAGCCGGTCAGCGATTCCGGGAGGCGAGAAATAGACCCAAAAGGCTGACCTCGTCGCCTGTTGATAAGAAAGGCCATCCGAATTGTAACCCCTAAGTTTGTTGCGTCACTGTTATTGGACAAATCTACGTAGGCGCTAAAGTTTCAAGTACCTCGCAATGTAAGCCCTATATCATCCAGGTTCCCAGGCTGCATGTACTTGAAGGACAACGTCACGTAAATCACTAGTCTATGTGTTAAAGCCAAGCTCCAAAGACGTACCACATAATCGATGTTTGCGGGATCGTTTAAGAGACTTATTTGATGGAGCAAGGCAAATGACCTTTTAAAATCCGGGTCGGAAGCTGGAACTTTATCATGGAGACCTTGAGTTGGGGTTTCCTCCTCCTTCTGGAGTTTGAAGAGAGGCACTCCGCAAATTTTTTTGTGTTTTCCGGACTTCCAGTCTTTTGTCTGACATTCCCTTGAAAAGTTTATGAAATAAACTAAGGCGATCGTTGAGTGGAGTCACGTACCTAGAGCAATATCGTGATGTACGACCCACCTTCTTACATGTTGAACAGTTCATAAGCTGCTGTCCAGGTGCCAACTGCGAAGCACCCTTAAGGCAACACATGCAGTGATTCACGTGGTCATCCAACGTTTTCTGGTACGCTTTGGAGAATTCTTTGGCCTCATGCTTTGTGTCCTTGCCATATTCCTGCTTGATCGTGGATAATAATGATCTCAGACCTGGAAGGTTTGGCGGTTTCTGGGTCAGGTATGACTCCTCTTTGTGGTACTGTGGAGGTTGTGACTAAAAAATTCATTCCCCAAGATGGCGTTTAAATGCTTACCATGGCCAGAAGGACACGCCAAACAACCAGAGTAACAAAGTAGCATCGGTGAGATCGAAGGCGTGCTTCCAGCATGGAAAGTCCGGAGTTGATCTTACTCAACTCGATGCAGGGGTGGGGGAAAAAAACCGGCTCGGGTTTCGATATCAAAAATTTCGCGACGATGGTGTTCAGCAAATCAAGAAACAACTGGCCATTTTTCGCAGCCATGTTGTCAATTGTCATATCCGGACACCACCTTCTGTGGTTTTCCATGTTCGGTCCAGCGCACGATGTTTGAAAAAAGGCTTCGAGAATAATCTCTTCTCGTTGGGGGCGTTCTAACTTTCTCCATCGTTCCTCGAGTCCATCAGTAGCGAGCTTTGGGAGTGCAAACTCGCGTATATCGTTTTGTATCTTCCAGATGTCTTGATTTTGTCCATCCACTAATGGTTGTTGTCCAGCGCCAATCGAACCATAGAGCCGTTGAAGACGATCACATGCTTCCGCTGATAAAGGTTCGTTCCTTTGAAGATCATTTTCCCAGCTTCTGTTCCATCCGATACGATCAGTGAACTTGTCAGGACGGACTACTGGTGTGGGGGTAGATCTGGATGCCATGGAAAGAATGGGGTGTTGCGTTTGAGCGAGGTTCGTATTTGGGTCGAACAGCACGCCGTCCATCCTTTTGTTTAGTTCACACAGGATGCCTCAAGGCCACCATTTCACTCTGGCACATGACGAGGTCGAGGACCGAGAGCAAAAATAGCTGGTGGTATAAACCAAAGTTGGACCGTCAGGAAGTTTGTACAAGGCCGTCACTTCTGATCGGAGAGAACAAAGGATAAGGAGTTGGAGGAGGGGGTTCGAGACAAGAGGATAAGAAAGGTAACGGAAGCTGACGAAGGGTGAGTACTTGGAAGAAAGGCCAGATATTGAAGTTCAGGTCTCACCTAATATTGGACGTGGTCCTTCTTGCTGAAAAGTAACTTGTAGAGTTGGCGATCCGGTATATCTTGGTATTCTGGGGACGAAGACCCAACATGATCAAAAAGAGTCTTTCGTTTCTTCATTTCATCAAGATATGGACGAGGTCTTCTGGTAGCGCCTGAATGCTTGTCCCTATCGTAAAAAAGCCCCGAGCGCATGTCTAAATGAGTGTGAATGAAGGTATACATTTGTTGCTTCAGGGCAGCGAGCTCGTTTTCTTCAATGCGTTTGAGGTTTGTATTGCCAATGGTTTGAATGAAGCCCATTTCTATATTTTCCAGGTCAGAAGCAGTGTATCTGTCCCAGAAGACGGAAAGCCAGAATGAAAGCGGGGTGTCCGATTTTGACTGGATGCGATGTGAAGCCATATATGCACCGACGAAATATTTCAAGTAGGCCTTGTCCGGATAACGCGGGAGGTTAACTGCGACGGTGCGAAAACGTTCCAAGAGAATGAGGGCACCAACAGCTATAGTATCCTGGAGGCGTGCCTCGAAAAGTATCTTTTCGATGAAAGACTGTAAGCGCTCTTGCCATCCATCGTTTTGCTGAAATGTGTATATGATGTTGTCGTTCGCAAATATCCTCGTGAGATAGGATGAACAGAAGAATGCAACATCGTGAATATACGAGCGAGGATAATAAAGAGCCTGCAAAGAAGTGGATTGAGGGACTTGACAAAATGTCTGCCTTCTGAATTGCGTACACTCACCTCTGTTCTGGTCATTGTCATTGCACGATGACAGGAAGGGGTGAAACCAACACACACCTCCATCTAGGTCACATTTGTAGTATGGGCCGCGTCAAGGATGAGGAGATTGAGCAGAAAACTGCTATGAAGTGTCTTGGTGGGATATTGCGCTTGGAAAGACAGCTGAGCAGTGAGAGACTGTGTTGTGAATCATAGACACCTCCGTTGCCATCCTGTAGATGATAATTATGCTCCGTAAACGGATTTCAATGAGGGGAAAAAGAGGTATTTCCGCAAATTTTCGAGAGGAGTGAGACCCAGCGAGTACCCAGTGCGAGACCAGCCAACTGCCCTCGGAATAACTTGGCGGCTGTCCCGGTCCACCGGATCCGGTCCTTCAAGACCTGACGTCACTGTCTAATCTAAAAATAGCAAACACCTACACCCTGAAATTCAAGTAGGCTGAAGTACTGAAACAGGCTCTGATACGATGATTCGTTCCTATGTATTCAACTCAGAGGTACCGGACAAAATGTTCTACAGGTTTCTTTTTTACTAAAGTTCGCCGCAGACGAATTCTTCCCATCCTTTCCTTGCAAATTCCGAACCCCTCCAGGTTCCTCCCAGTCGGTCGCAATTGAGTTTTCACGTACATGCCTCGTGTTCTGTTCTGACTCGTCGCCGGAATCTATTTTGGAGTTACCAACTTTGTTGGACTCTGATGGGGATACATAGTTCCAGAAGATTGTCTTTCATGATCATGAAGTGGAAATCTTTACCGAATCTCATCCGGGGGCGATGCAGTGAGATCTGCTGCTCTGTTCCGGAGAACTGACTTATGCTTCTGATACGAAGACAATAAGAATAATTATTTCCTAAAATCCTATTACCGACAATGACATGATCGGACAAAACCAGTGAGCCATTATCAAGTTGTGAATTTGAAATGAAATCTCATTTCGTCGATAAAGCATAGCATTGGTTTAACAGGAACAACAAAGGCAAGGTGTCTAAGCATTATGCGGGGAAAAAAAGAACAGAACAACAGAAGAAGAAAAATGGTCCCCGCAAGAGGGAAAGAGAACGGTACAAAATTACTGAATACGTATGTCATAAAATATATGATGCACAAGAGACTAGGGCTACACATTCATTGGATCGAATCAAAACACTGGTAGGAGGTAGACGTGGAGAGACGTGGAAGAGATGACATTAAAAAGATAAATGTTCGTGTCGCGGGCAGCTCAATAGACAAAGAAATTTTACCGGTTTTCCTCATGATAATTGAGAAAAAGAAACGGTATCGAGAGGTCCATTCATCGGCGGGAGCGATATCGATAGGCCAGGCATGCGAGCCATCGACATACTTTGACCATGGCTCTGTCGGTGCTGACGAAGGGGACGGACAAGCCTTAAGTGGGGTTGCCAGCTTCCCAACGAGACATGGTGGATGCTAACGAGGATGAGGTCTTCGAGTTTGATGTCATGGGGCCCGTCACCAATTTTCCAACGTTGATCAGACTCTTCCTCCATCTGCTGGGCTTTGCGATCGAGCATGAAGCGTTGGACACACTTTGCGATATTCTTTGCCAGCTTAGCCAAAGTAATGGGCTGAGGAGGGCTACGGAAATCCTTGGTCGGAATTTGTCTGCTCCATTGCCTATAACCAGGCCACTGAAAGGGGAAAGAATAAGTTACTTGAAGCTCCAGGAATGATGAGAGTGCTCGCCTCAAGACGAATAGAGACACTGGGGCCTCGGCCCTCGAACACGACCTGGTCACGATCCAAGAGTTTTTTAGTGCGCGAGTGGAGAGCATCCTTCAGGAGGATGCCATCTTGGTAAGGGTGTTCAGTTTTGAAATATATCGGGGCTTCGAGCAGCACTTCCTCGACATAACGCTTGCGATCGCTAGTAGTATGTGGCTTATACATCTGCTGCGGTAGAAACGGTCCAAAGTTACTGTCGGATTGTCTATTGACAACTTCTCGGAATTGCATTAGTTGTTCACGATGACTGAGAAGTGGTCTCTCCAACTGAAATTGACATCAGTAAGTTTCTTAAGACAATAGAAAAAGGAAAGAACTCACATTCGCATTTCCGGTGGTTGCGCTGGGGTCGAGTACAAGCATGTTGTTCCCGTCATTCATTACTGGAGAGGGCATGTAACTGCTTCCGGGGGTCGATGGAGCCAGTCCAGGGGAAGCGGAATACAGTGGGGACAATGTAGGATCCGAACCAGTGGGAGAGATATGCGAGGGGCTTCGAGGCTGCGGAATGTTGAAAGCACTCAAGGTGGAAGCGGATTCCGGGGAGTATCCGTTCAACATATTATAGGTCGGTGAGTTAGAGGTCTGGTCGCTGAAGTTGGGATAATCAGACCAGTTGTCGCCGGAATAATGGGGTGAAGGAGGCAGGCGGGGGAGGATTTCGGTTTGAAGAGTCAATGGACCAGGATACGCGGTGTTGTTAGGCCAATGTGAAAATTCGTCGTTGTTGGGGGCATGAGTGGTGAAGGTGTATTCTCCCAATTCGTCGGTGCGCGTGTTGGATTGGGACTGGATAAAGTCGCGTCAATGGTGGAGCACTTTGATACTGAAGGTCACTTACATATGTGGTGTTGTTATTGCCGTTACTTGTCGTCATATTTCTTGGTGTTTGCTGGTGAGTTGATCGGTGAGTAGGTGACTGTGGGATCGACCACTGGTCTACTGTAGAGGAAAATCCAATGCTAGAGCAGAAAAAATGAACAAGACGCGGGCTATAAATCTCGAATGTGACTCACAGTTTGGAGGGCGGCACAGGGTTATATGTAGATAGCATGTCTGGCGAAAAGAGAAGGGAGGTGGCCATGGGTTGATAAATGTGAGGGAAACCACAGCATCATAGCAGGATACTTATACGACGGTACTAGGAACAAAATTCCGGATTTCTGGACTAAAATCCCAGTTTGGATAGAAGAAAATGAAAAACACCCTCGTTGCCGCCGTACTACTGAACACGATGGGAGAAGACATTTGCTCAGCCTCGGTGTTGGGAAAAGTCGATGGAAAAGTCGATTCCGAATTGGTGAATGGGACCAGCGTATTGAGGTCGTGTGTCATGCTCCAAATGGCAAGTGCATGTGTCAGGCAAGGTCAGGTATAGAGCTCAGAGGCACAAAAGATACATTTGGGCAAGGCATGAGCGCCGAAAGAGCTGAAAGGTGTACATGAGTCAATGGTTTAACACACATTTCGAAGAATACAAGCACAGGTATTTGGATGAGGCTGCGCAGATATTCCATAAGAAGACGTGATAGACACAGCATTGCATCGCACTTGTGTGAAATGTGGATGAAATAAATATAAAAGAACGGGGGGTGCTTACATATGACGGAGATATTTGGTAACAGCAGATAGAGATAGATTGAGAAAGATATGATTAGTATGGACTATCTTGGAGGGGACATGGACATGGACATGGACATGGGAGGAGGAAAGTCCAAGGGATGACGCTTAGACTGGCTGTGCCGCAAAATGTAGAGGCGTTGTTGGCTGTGTCCCAAATGACTTCCATTTCAAGGAACTTCCCCTTTTAAGTAACCGATCCCGGTTCACGTGTTGGCCACTGTGCAGTGTATTCCGCGCAGAAATTCGCTGACGCCCTCATTTCCAACGTTCACCAGCGCCTCTTTCTTTTTGACGCGCTTTCTGCATAGCTTCAAGGGAAATGTCCAGTCTAGCCGGTGCTCTAGACGACTATCCGCCATCTCACCAGCCAAATCAAGCCCATGCCTACGCCCCCTCCTCCGACGATATCGAAATGAACAATACCCTCCCACATTACCCCAAAAATGGTTCCGAGGAGGACGACGATGAGGACGACCCAGATCAAGATGAAGCCATGTCAGACCTTTTTGGGAATGACCAGGATGTAGTGGAGCAAAGACATGCCAGGTCGGTATAGCCCTATTTTTCCATACCATTCCCCGAGTTCCCGAACGCTTTTCCCTGTCTACCGTACAGAGCACCTGCCTCACCCAGCGCGTCCGGTCCGGAATCTGAACAACAGCCGTCTCCAGAGCGCGAACCAAGGCATGCTTTGGAGTACGATGAAGAAGAAGCCGTCCCCGAAGTTGCTGTAGAAGTCAAAGAGGCCAAGGTGTCGTTTCCGAATCTCCCAGTTCCTAAATCCTCAGACGGAGATGTGCGTTTCCGATATTCCTCATCCCGAAATAAGAATCACTAAACATAGGGTCATTCAACAGAATTGGGTCATACGGGTGCCGAACTTTGTGAAGGTTGAAACCAAGCCGTTTCATCCTGATACCTATGTCGGGCCAGAGGAGGACGAACTCTTGCCAGGTGATTCGGCACGCGAAAAATCCAACACGATTAAACTCAAGGTGGAAAACATGCTGCGATGGCGTTGGAAAAAGGATGCAAACGGTCAAGATGTCAGTACATGCTTCGATAATTGCCATGGACTGCCAATTGATCACCTATATGTCTTCAGGTGAAAGAGTCTAACAGTCGGATAATACGTTGGTCAGATGGAACTCTAAGTCTTCGGCTTGGAAAGGAACTCTTTGACATAACACAAACTATCGACAACTCCGGTTCTGTTACGCGCTCGACAATTGGTGGATCGCAAGCCCAGTCTCAATCTCAGACTCAGCCAGAACCTGTGGATAATCCCGGCAAATCTGAAGGACTAACATACCTCGTTGCCCAGCACAAGCGTTCTCAAGTCCTCCAATCCGAGGCTGTCATCACCGGACACATGAGTCTGCGACCCACCAGCATGTCGTCCGAAATCCATCGTATGCTCGTCCGGGCTGTCGAACAGAAACACAAACAGGTTGCTCGTCTAAAATTGGCGCCCGATCCATCCATTGACCCGGAGAGAGAGAAGATGGAATTGCTGAAACAAAGTGCAAAGAAGTCCAAGAGAAAGACCAATGATCATGATGGTCTGGGATCAGGAAAGAGGAGGCGCAATTACAGAAGGAGCGCGGACACCGACGTGATGTGGAGTGATGATGATGATGAGGGTGGTGACATGTACGGTGGTGGGTCAGACGAGGAAGAAGATGAAAGTATGGGCGTGTCACCACGCAAAATGAAACGCAAAGCAGGCGAAGATAAACCTGAAGAAGACTATCAAGCGGATGACTTCGTTGTTCCAGATGACTCAGACGATGACGGTGAAGGCGGTGGACATGGTCGCAAGCGCGCTAGAGAGGGTAGCGTAGATGATCTCGAAAGAATGGAGGCAAATCTGGAGAAACAAGCTGCAGCTCAGAAAAAGAGTCGGGGTGGCGATGCTAAAAAACCCAAGAGTCGAAACGCTGTCGCGGATAAAGACTCGGATGACGAAGGGGACGACGGTGCCATGGATGTGGAAAGCGAGGAAGATGACGATGACTTCAAGGTTCGGCGCATTTCGACCAAGCGCGCGATTGCTTTTGAGGAAGAGGAGGAATAGACATTGTACTTGATTGCTTGTACTTCCATTTGTTTTTTTGTCATGAAATGCCATATAATAAATGCTTTGATATACATAATAAATGATTACTAGAATAATGTCCCATATATTCGTCCGAGGGAAACTGCACACTATCTGCGAACTCCGCCTACTCTAGTTTTCAATGTGCCATCCTCATCCCATTCCTGGGCCGGTTTGATACTATCCACGAACTGCTGATTTTCGGGGTTGTCTTTCAACAGCGAATGCAACGTGAAGATCGCATGCTCTCTTAGATCTAACATAGAAAGCGACGATGAGAACAGTCTTTTGGACTTGGTAGATTCGACCCACATGGATTCCTTTCGTCTATAACACATAGATTCATGACCACTGGTAGACCACCAGCCTCCCGAGTACGGTCTTGAACTGTTTTTACACCGTGGCACAAAACTCCTAGGAGCCTGACGAGGTCCCGTTTCAAATATGAGAACCCAGAACTTTCTCCGACTCCTGGTTGATTGACCGAAGCGGGCGTCCCATCTGCGTTTACAGGCTTGCCAAAGTTGATTCGAGGCAGAAAAATATCAAGGATATGCAAAAGGTCTAAAATATCATGCGTTGAGAACATGATTGAAAGTTCCAGTGATTAGCGTACCTATCAGAGATTCGACGACGCCGACTCCGCCATGCTGTTTTTGAATGAAATAAGTCTTCAAGTTGGTAAACGACACTATGGTCGAAATTCCTTGTTCAAGCCGAGACTGTTGTTCTTCTGCCTCCAGACATATCGTGACGATACACTGAGTAACTAACACCAGTGCCTCGCAGACCTTGGGTAGCATTACGTCGAGCTCTTGAGGGAAAGAATTTGGAAATGAGGGACCACTGGAGGAATTAGATCTTTCAGAAGACGACAGCGAATCTGAGGAAGTTCTTTGGGTCATCGCGTCCTGGTGGCGAGCGCCGCGGTCCTTTGATGGTGGAACCATTCCGAGTGAACGATGCATGGCCTTTTGAGCGTAGTTCGAAAGAGTGAAGAAACGTTTGGCCAGAAAAGACCCTAAAGATTCATGTGTGTGTAAGACATCAGGGAGCTGAATGTCCGTTGGGTTTAGTTGGGTGGATTGGAGGTAGGAGTCGACAAGCTTGAGTAGGGTAGTTTGGTGGGGTGTTACAATTTCGTTGGTTCTAAGGCAGTCGTTCAGTCCAGCTCTGAGCTCAACAAAAAAGAACACTGACATTTGGAATTTTCTGTATAGGTCGGGGACCAACCCCCCTTCAATGAATTGAGTAAAAATGGCATATCTTGATTCCCAGTAAGCTCGGTATGTTCGTATTCAACATAGAGCTTACTGACCCAACGTCAAAAGCCTTGGCACCTTCACTTCCTTCTTCTGCCTCATGGAGGCGTACCATGTTATCAAGTAGCCCGATACATATTCGTACACCAACGCCCGTCCTCGTCAGAAGTTGACTGAGAAACCGCGGACGTCAGTATGAAAATCATAGAGTTAGAAAATACATACGTTCTATTTTTGCTCCCGTGTATGCAGTTCAAGATGAATATCAAAGTGGTTAAAAGTGTTCGCTCGTCTGGAGATCCTAGTAATCGACTGTTTGGGATAGGATGAACAAAAACAGTCCCTTCCGATCTTAAAGGACTTTGTAAACGCACATGAGAACGACTTGATCTTCTGGAAGATTCATGTACGAGTCCCATAACCTTGCCACGAGCGCATCATTTGCTGTAACCGTGTTGGACAGAGCTTGTGTGAGAACACGGGATGTAGCAACAGCTATGACACCAAGAATGAATGGTTTGGTCGAGTGAGGGATGGCGAGCAACTCACATTCACTGTCTTCCATGGCAGACCAAGAGGTGTAAAAGTGAAGCAACCGTCTCATATCAGGTTCATTTTCGCTAGAATTGAATGGGGAATTAATGATGTGAATTTCTTTTTCGGGATTTGAGGGGGCAGGGAAGTGAATACCCACTATGCTCGCACTTGATTAGCTGGTACTCCAGCCACCAAGTTTCTCGTGAATTTGGCCAGACCCATGGACAATTGGCGGAGAAGAGTTTCCTGACTGGAACCCCCGTTGGCCCCATTTTCATCGTCAGAGTCGTCATAGTCCCAGAAAGAGAGTTGCATGCGAGTGAGGTCTCGCCACAGCTTGCGCAGATCGACCCAAAGCTTCAGGTCAGCGCCTGCCTGGGAGCTAGAGATGATATCAGTTGATAGCACGAAAATATAGCGGATATGCGACAGACCGAACGACATCGCTCTGTGCAAGATCCTGGGCAGTCGAATCAAGGACTGCGATTAGAGACTGTACCCGACGCCTGTCTTTGAAACTAAAATCGGTGCAGGCTTGGCGAAACTGTGCGGCGACGACGGAGCCTTGAGGGAAGTCCATGACAGAGAGAGAAAAAGAGGGGAGGCGTCTGTTCTGATATTAACGGTGTCTGGGCTTACATATAGAGATAACATGGCGTGTCGGTTAAGTCTCCATCTGTCAAGAACAAGAAGGAACGCAAATAGCCAGGCGTGCGTTTCATCTTTCCACCACCACTCCAATGGGCAACTCTACTACCGACGTCAATATTTCTCTCGAGCCACACCTCGCATCCAATCTCCAGGCCATCTATCCGCTTTTACCTCTCCAATCCGCACACGACCTCGCGCCATATATCACAGAGCACCCTCCATCAACTATCCCATACAATGTCCTACTGACCCTCTCTCAGTGGGCACGCTCAGATCAGGCTCAGGAAGGGCTTAAATCCAAGGGGCTCAATCCTCACGATTACTCTATGATATCTTTGCTTGCTGGAGCGGTTACCTCTCCCGAACGAAAATTCGGTGACTATGTCCCACCCAGAGAACCAGAAGACATTGAAGCAGACCGCATTCGAGAAAGGAAGGCCATCACTGTCTTGATCAATGCTCTGTTGAGCATTTTAGGAGTCGCATTTGCAGCCTGGTGGGCAGGAGAAAAAACTGGTTGGAGTAACGAAGTGGTATGTCGCGTTTCACCAACAATATCATCTGCTAAGTCCTTTTCAAGCGCGTCCTGTTTGCTCTTTTTGCTGCCATCGTGGTCGCAATATCTGAGGCCGTTCTTTACATTATTTGGAAATCGCGTCACTCAGATTCTGCTGTCCCAAAACGCAAAAAGCGGTCTGCGCTGCACAAAAAAGTGGACCCAGAGCCAGATTCCAACGCGTTGGTTCCTACCCGACCAATATCCGATCCCATAAATGAAAAGGCCACTCTGCGGCAAAGGCGGTGATCTCTGACGGGGTCCTGAATTCCATATGGTTTCGGGACATTTTCTCATGATTTGGTATCGGTAGACCCAACCTTCAATGCCTTCATCAATAATGACAGGTACCAGCCTGTCAATCCCCAAACCTCTATACGACCGCTGACACCAGGCCCCACCTCATCAATCGCATCCTCCTCTGCTACCTTGGCCGTAACAACATTTTCCCCAAGTAGTGGTTGGACGAGATCAGTGACATCAACTTTCCAATACGGCTCTGATGCGCGAAAAATGGATGGTCGGACCCGAGTTTGAGATATCAGTCTCTTCAATGGGAGATGTATGGCAGTTGCGACTTCCGCTGGAGATGCTTGCTTGCGGAGGGCGTCTATGTCTAAAGAAGGGAATGGTTCGTCCCCGACAACGACTTTCCTTTCATCTGGAGAATGAACAAAACCCTTGAAAATTCAAGTCGCGGTTATCAAAAATTTGAGTCTGTACATATAACGGTGTTGACATGGAATTAAAAACTTACGACAAACGGCCATACCCTCATGTCACCACGCAAATTCATTTCAGGCGGACCTATTTGGCCGACTACTTCAACACGATAAGGGTCTATTCCCAATTCCTCGTGCGTTTCCCGCAAAGCGCTGTGGATCAAGGATTCGTCTGTCTGAAAGATTCCTTCGTATGACGTTCAAGTCCACAGGGTACATGTGCTGGACTCTTACTTCGTCCATGCGTCCACCAGGAAAACTAGACTAAGGGTTAGAACATGAAGGAAATTATGAACGTTGTATCTTTCGATGCAATCCAGACTCGCCTGATTTCACCAGAATGAGATCTGAGTGTTTTAGATCTAACCTCGAGTAAAATTCCTGGTTCCCCACCCACATTGCAGAATGGTATCAACACGGCAGCATTTCTTGATTGAGGAACTTCAGGGATGGGACCCTCTTTTGAGAGGTCGGCAGAGCTGAGAGCATTTCGAAGGATCTTCAAGGTATTGGGAGTAAGGGGTTTGGACAAAGATATTAGACTGGTGGACAAAGAAGTGTATGGACGAAAAGACATCAGCTCTCGATTAAGGAGTCCGAAAGCCGATTCCGCCTGATGTCATTTTTGTTTGTTCACCACGGTCTAGCCAAATATCTCATTATGCCTTCTGCACAGCCACTGGTCAGTTCGACGTCACTACCTTGTCACTACCCCGATCGAGTCACTTCCACTCCAAAGTCACTGTTCTTAGAATGCGAATCTAACACGGTTGACTCTTTCAACTCAAATGCATCGAGGCTACCACATACGTATAACATTGTGTCCACAGACCCCTACTTCCACATCGGATTCTTTTATACCAGCCTCTCTATTCCAACCTCTTCCAAGCCATTCCATCAAATCATCTGTCCGACGGAACACGCTCTCGCGTTCAACAACTGAAACCAAGGATTACAGAACAGGCCCTATAACCCTTGACTGGACGGACTTTGACCATATGTCATCTATGATGCATTCAACAAAAGATAGGACCCGTGCTCGAGGTGCGTTCATCCCAAAACCGTAATTCTGGGGTTCCTCATCGGTTTGTCAGGTCCGGCCGAGGCAACTTTTATTCCTCATACCCGAAGAAAATCAGGGAGTACAAATCTTCCCGAAGGGGTTGTTCATATATTCCGGGATGGTTCGAGCAAACCCAATCCAGAAGAACTCGAGGCCAAGATTGCTGAGCTTTCATCTACGAACGTCGTGGATGATGACTCGGATGGCATCATGTTGGGCGTTCTGGCTGTCCCCTCATGGATGACACCATCCGACTTCCTCGAATTTGTTGCTCCTGCTGTGGAGGGCATTTCTCACCTTAGAATCATTAGGTATTTTTCTCTCCATGTTACTGCTAATTAATCTAACTCGTTTCCAGAGACTTTGCACCTAATCGCTCTTTGGTCGTCATGAAATTCTCCAATCCGGCAGACGCTTTAGAATTCACGGAAGCATACAACGGGAAGCCTTTTAATTCAATGCAGGTCTGTCGTCTCACCGCATACTTTTGGACAAAAACCTGATCCAAATTTCTAGCCTGAAATCTGTCATATAGTCCATGTCCTGACCATCACAATTGACGTGGAGGATGGTGTTTCTCAAACGATGTCCCGTATTGGATCTGCACAAAGTCACATGTACGAGTTACCGACCTGCCCAGTGTGTCTCGAGCGTATGGACGCGGCCATAACCGGTCTCATCACAGTGCCTTGTTCACATACTTTCCACTGTGCGTGTTTGAGCAAGTGGGGGGACAGTCGGTATGTTTGTTGAGGTTATTGTCCCATTTATTCTTCTAACTTTCAAACGCAGATGTCCTGTGTGCCGTTACTCCCAGACTCTGCTGTCGTCCCACCCATCGTCCTCGGCATCTACGAGGACAATCCCATTTGCCGACCCGTTGAGCCCAAACTTATCGTCCTGTACAGCATGTGCTTCCACGACAAACCTTTGGATATGTCTTATCTGTGGAAATGTTGGCTGTGGTCGCTATGGTCAGGCCCACGCTCAGGCTCATTACCAAGCAACGACCCATCTATACGCCTTGGAGCTTGAGACACAGCGCGTGTGGGATTACGCCGGTGATGGTTACGTTCATCGCCTCATACAAAACAAGACGGATGGAAAGTTGGTTGAACTTCCAAGTGCTGCCTCTTCCGTAAATGCGACTCCTCGGGAAGCTGGTCTGGGGCCCAGTCAAGCTGATGCATTGAGTGCTGAGAAAATCGAAGCCATAGGCATTGAATATTCATATCTCCTCACATCTCAGCTTGACTCCCAGCGTTCTTTCTACGAAGGCCAAATACAAGAACTCAAAGATCAAGTAGGCGAACTCAAGTCTTTAGTGGAGAAGCTCAGTGACGAATTTAAGAAGGAAAAAGAACGAAACGTTGAGGATAAAGTCCGAATTCGGAAGGAGGAGGAGGAACATACTGCAAGCGTTCTGAAGGAAAAGACAAAAGCTGAAAACAGAGCGGATAAGGTTACGGATCTTGCCAGACGGCTCGACAAGGAGCTGCGAGAAGAACGTGCCGTCAACGAAGGGTTGATGAAAAACATCGGGAAACTGAAGGAGAAGATCGAACTCCTCGAGAAAGAGAAAACAGAATCTGCGGCTGAGGTGAAGGACCTCAAAGAGCAACTCAGGGATGTTTTCTTCTCTCTGGAAGCGCAGAAGGCGATTGAACAAGGGGGTGGGATCGAATCCGAAGCGGCGGGGGGTTCGATTGCCATCCCCTTACCAGAACCGAGCGCCACTCCTCAGGCAAAGAAAAAGAAAGCTAGGAAGAGATAATTTCACGGTGATATGTCCCCATTCCAGTCATAGGCTAAACATGGTTTCTTAAAATACTTTCAGCGTTGCTTCCCAAATACTTCGCATTTGACTAAATCTGGCGATCTGTACTTGGATACACCTCAAGGCTTTTTACCAGTCCTGAATTAGAACTATGACTGGAGATTTAGGATGAGAGGCGATCTTCGCGTAGCCTCATACTTAGTCAATGCAAATCCCGTTTATCATCCATTGACCACCGGACTATAGAATCCTATTATACGTGTTGGTGTGGAACATTTCTAGAAGTACAAGAATAAAGATAGAATATGTACTGTTCATAATTGAAAACCAAAGTACAGACGAAAGGCACAGGTAAAGGTCAAATACAGGTCAGATTTAATCACTATCTTAAATAGCGTACACTTACCATGTGAAAGTGTCACTGGGAGAACCTAAGGGAATACCTCTAGTCAGGATACCTTGGTGGCTGGTTCTCTGTGGAATAATGGGAACAGGTCAGGTCCCAGGAGCCATCTACAAGTAAGAGAGGAAGTATGAGAAACTCACGGGGTTTTCCTGTAAGGAAATTCCAGAACACCATGAGATAGTCGACTTCGAACATCCATGGCATGTTATGATTTGCGTGTCTTTCATAAATTCCCAGCCAGTATAATCTAGTTTACGGGAAACACTGTCAGATAATGTTGCAGAACCAGCGGCCCTAACACGTTCAGAAGGATGGGTCCTCACGTCAGGAACGCGACCACTCCATACAACCAATCCAAAGTGTTGGGGGCGGTAGAATATCCCTGGTAAGAAAGCTTGGCCTTGGATAGCCCAAAGCCCGCAGTGAGGCCAACGACGAGAATGCGGTAGAGGGTCAGACGTGGGTGTCGTCGACGATGACCGGTGTGAACAGGTGTGTTGTAAGACTGTTGTCGGCTAGGAGGGTTGATGACTCGGGTGCTGGACATTCTCTGAAGATTTGATCAATGATCGATCGTAACGGCGCCTAACAAGTCGTTTACTATTTAGCGCGGAGGTGAGGAAGAGTGGGTCAAGGCAGATTGTTAGGAAGGCAACTTTGAAGGTATGTACGATGCCCCAGGATTTATATCAGCCATTGGCCCTCTGGCGCTGTGGCTGTTGTCGTTGACAATGTCAAGCCTTAATTGGATGTCTGCGGTGACAGCCACAACCAACTTATGCCGAGAAAGCGAAATTCCTCATTACACATTGTATATTGAACCTTCAAGTTTAGCTTCCCGTGTTGCAAAGACCGTTTCGGTCATTTCCTTTGCACTACCTTCTGCTGTTTTCTTTCGTCCTTTAAAATATATACAGGATATCATACATATATATAATTTGAAAGGGTGTTGTATATTTACAGCAAAATCCACACATTGTCGTCATAAACCTTCGAAAAATGAGAGATCCTGAGCTGATAGCCCTCCAGTCTTGGTTCCCCCTGAGACAGATGAGTTTTTCTCTGTATACCTCTGCGTCACAAGTTGTTGGTTTGGAATCATTGGAGGAGGTGTGTTGGTTGTAGGTGGCGGAAAACTCCATGCGACGGGAGGTTTCTCGAGCGGTGTATTGGAATAGGGTGTTGGAGAGGAGAAGGTATTGGTGAGAGAAGCCGTAGCTTGTGCCTGCTGAGCTTGCATCGATGAACCCCCCGAAAATAAGTCACCCTTCGCTGATATGCCGTTTGACTCGGGTGGAGGGAGGGCTTCTGGCAGGGGAGAAGGCGGTGCTAACCAGCGACCGCGGGACGCCACACTCTCCAGTAAACTTAACGTTCTTGCATGATCAGCAGCTCTGGACGTTCTGCGCCCAATCCCATTACTAGTTGCTTCGGTGGAAAGAGGAGGAGGCGACTTTTTCTGTGGCACGGGTTTGGCTGGGGGTTGTGGAGGGATTGGACTCATAAAGTCATCAAAGTCACCCATGTTGAAGAGATCGTCGGAAGGGGCGTGCTGTGTAGATGATGGTTGCCCAGTGCCAGTGACCTGGGTTCTCGACGCAAAATCACTAAAGGAATGTGGGACTTCATTTTGCGTACTCTGTGAAGGCGATGAGAGAAAATCTGCAAAATCGTCGTCATCGTCTAAAATCGTAGGTGTAGAGGGGGTAGGTTTGGCTATCTGTGGAGTATGCGATCGTGAAGTTGGTGGGGGCAGACGTGGGGGTATATTGCTAGAAGATCCGGTATCTGAATTTATTGGCGTGTGTCTAGAAGAAGGTGGGGGCGGAAGTACAAAGCCAGAAGACGGCTTTGGAAGAAGAGGAGGGGTTGAGGATGACTGTCTCGATGACGATGAGGACATGATAGCGACGAATGGTCGTTTAGTCTGAGTGGGTTTGCTCATTAGTGATGATGATATCGATGGGGGGTCGAAAGAGGGCCAAGACTGATTGCTAAAAGTCTGTGTTGTCTGTAATGGTAAATTAGAGCCTTTGGCCGTCGGTGGTAGATTGTCAGAAGGGAGAATTTGTGAAGATGTTTGTTGTATGGGAGTGGATCTGACAGGTGGCGTGGGGACCGTTCCCAATGGAGACGAAAATGGATTGTCAAAGAAAGACATAGCATCCTCGGTCGGATTTACAATGTTTTTTGGAATTTGAGACGATTGTGGTGAAGGTGCCCTTGGGGGTGGCTTCAGAGGAGGTGGTAGAGCCATTGGTAAAGGTGGGGATTTTATCATCATGCTCAAAGCATCCAGTCCCGAGTTGCTGTCAGGATGTGGGTCAGCGGTAGGAACATCTGCGAGAAACTCGAGATCATCGTTAGAAAGGGTAAGAGAGTCTCTATGGAGAGATTTTGGTCGCGTTGAGAAACGGCCAAAAAAGCGAGAGACGACCGACGGCTGGGATGCCGTCTCAACGTCTTGAGAGAATTCATGCGGGGATGTTATCACAGGAGATGAAACGGTGTTGTCAGAAATGGAATGGGTTTCCGCCGGTTCGGTGGTTATGGGGGACGTAAAACCGAGTGATTGAACAGTTGGAGATGGTGGTGCGGTTGAACCACCCTTATGACTCGGTATCGAGGCAGGACGAACGCTATCAATACTTGGGCGAGGCGACTCGGATACACGAGGTTTTGTTGAAGATGTTGCAGAAATACTGGCGGGGGACGCAGACCTTGTTGTTGGAGCGGCATCGATAGAGTTTGTTGTCCGTCGACCAAAAAATGAAAGGAGGCCACCATTTGGCTTCTTTTTGGCATCGTCAGCCATTGCGACTTCGCCTTTAGGGCCCTCTAGGATTTTCCAGCCCGCAGGTGTAATATCGTCGGGTAAAATATTGGGCTTTGCCTTCACAGAAGCCTCCCATGAGGTCAGTCCCTTGGAGGACATGTAAAAAGCCATGGGGCTAAGCCGAGTCAACGGTGCATGTCGGGTCATTTTCAGGGCCTCGGACATTTGCTTGGAAATGAAAGTCGTTGAAAAGGCGACATTAGGGGGAAGTGTCAAGTCCGTAGGGATTAACCTTTGCACCAATGGGCCTCTGGATGGACAATTATGATCTGTCTTAATTCATCCAAGTATTCAGGAAACTTACAGACCAAGATGTTCTTCCATGTCCATCGGACGCTGCGTATCGCGAAGGTCGGCTGTTAGGAATGGTAAAGCAGGCCAGAGGTCATTAGAGACACTGTTGAGCTCTTGCAGTATGGAGGCCAATATTTCTGGAGGCTAAATGATGGTTAGCGTCAAACATATATTAAATGAAGGCTGCACGGACGACGTGGATATCCTGCCTCTCTTTCTGTTGGCGTGCAACTTCCCAAGCATCATCTAGCTCTGTTCTCGACCGTTTGTCACCGTTAACAGTCGGTTCAGGTGTAGGGGTACCCCAGGCGCCACCCCAGACTTCAGCATCATCAGCAGATGGAAGGGAATAGCTTGGTTTGGTTGCTGGCCATTCTTCAACATCAACTTCTTCATGGGCAGTCTCAAAAGTCCCAAAAGCATCGACATCCTCAACAACATCCAGGTCAAGTGCAGGTGGTGGTTCAATGACCGATGAGAAATTGGGAGTTGACGAGGATGGCGAGATTGTGGGGTTTGCCGAAGTGTTTTCGTTGTTGATGATGATGGACAACGGTGGTGAAGGTGAAGGTGGTAGTGAGAAGTGTGGGTCATCTTGAGGAGGTGGGGACGACCTCCCAGATTCAATTTGAGGGATACGGTTCGAGTCGTCGGTCAAAGAAATTTGGTCAAACGTCGAAGCTGTGGGATTCCAGATAGTGGATGGATCACTCGTCCAGAGAGCAGTTCCTGTATTATCTGGGTCTGTCCACTGTACTTCTGCTTGCGATGACCATGAGGGAAGGGAGAGATCATCTTCATGGTCTCCATGTATCGCTGAGACAGAAGGTGCAGACCACGCCGAACTGGCAGCATTCGCAGAGAAAGAATCGGGTTTGGAGGATTCACCCCAAGCGTTTGCCCATGGATCCTCCATGGCTCAACCTATTGGGTGGAGTAAACTTGGACTAGAGTTGCTTTGGTAGTGCTCAGCCCGAGGTTAGTTAGACTTTGTTCACCGTCTAAAGAGCCGAGCTGAGCTCAGATCACGCTCGACGTACACTCAGGGACGCCAGGATATGTGGCTGTGTTTCTACCACGTGCATGGAATTGGCGCGTAAGCGAAGCCAACGTTTTCGAAATGAGCCTATCAACTCTATACTCTTCCTTCTGGATCTTACTTATTCTCCACATTTGTACTCATCTTTATGGACATCGTTTCCCTCTCTTGATACCCATGCTGTAAACAACAATCCTCTTCATTGCATCAGAGAGAGATAACTCCAAATCCCCTGTCTTTCTCTTTGACTTTGACGTTCCCTCTTCACGCACGGTCTTTCCTAGTTTCCCTCGACTTTCATAATGGACCCCATTCGAAACACAACAGATAAGCATATTCTTGACTGGGAAGAAGAGGATGTACACCTTTGGTTTTCTACTCTCGGATTTTCGCAGTATGAAGGCCAAATCAAAGGTGGGGTGCTATATCTCATTGAAACCATTCATCTCGATCTTATTCAGTACAGAGCATAAAATCCAAGGGGATACTCTGTGCATGCTGGACTTGGAAGCCCTCAAATTGTTTGGAATAGCCACCATTGGTCAAAGGCTGTCTATCCTCAAGTCAATATACTTTCTCAAAGTGGCGAATGATATCCCTTTCAGTGACGACGATTACATCCCACCGTGTACGCGCTCTTCATCATAATATATGGTGGTCCTTTAAATAACCTGTTCATAGCTGAGGCGAGCTCGAGCAACAGTATTTCTTTGGAGCAAATCCATACCAATGTCAAGGATCAAGGCATGGATTCACTAGCCCACCTTCTCATCTCTATAATGACATCGTTCAATTTAGCCACTCGCTTACGTGCCCTGGAAGAAGACAACAGGACCCTGACACTTGCCGTTCGTTCCTTCTCAGAAGACATTATCAAGCTTCGCTGCAATACAGCGTCACATGTAAGAATCATTGTTCTTTTCATCATTTTTCTAGTTCTGATTTTATAACCAGAGCGAAGGCCCTGGTAATCAGGCTCAAACCCAAAACATCTCATCAGAGAATGGTATACCAACGCCATCAAGTTCCTCTACCAAAGCAACTGAAGAGTCCGGCCAAGCGACATCAACCTTGGTCTCTACGGAAAGTTCAACTCTCGTCAATCCTTCTGCTCAAGAGACATCAGATGCTTCGAGTAACACCAAAGTGAGCCTAGATGATCCCACCTGGAAGGTACTCCCAGCTGCTCTAAAGAAGCATCGTATAAAACCGGCCGAATGGCCTAATTATGCCATGTTCATCAGCTATGGACCTCCAGGTAAGCAATCTCGGACATTTTGTCACCAAACAAAATATTCATTGATTTTCAGATAATCGCACGACACGTCGATTGGAAACGGAAGAAAAACCTCTTTATCTTTTCAAGAAACTCAAAGAGGCCCACAAAAGTCCCACTTTCGTATTGAAGAATGTGAAGGACCCTCGTACGCCAACCGAATTCCAGAATAACTCCACCAAGACCCCGTTCCAAATGAGTCCTTTACCAGGAAACGTCCATAACCGGAACCTAACGCCTCGGTCGAATTTGGCATTTTGAAAGGGTCGAACATATCTCAGTCGGTGCATTGACTTCAGTTCTACCTTCATTTAGCGTGGAAGATTTTCATCAGGCCAAGACAAGGGACAGTAATATCACCACCATCGTTCACGTTTACCAACATTCTCTGGCAACCCATCTTCCTCAATGATACAATGACAGGATCGTTTTCTTGGGAGGATTGACACGGATGATTTATTTCTGGCTGATGTCGATTCTGAGCAAGATTTCACCAGCAGAATGCATCCAAGTTATGTTTGACACGTCAAATACTGTACTACCTCTTCGTCGATGTTTTACCTCATTCAGCGATCATGCCACCTTTATGTCGGGACTTTTCTGTACATAGTATATCATACCAGACTCGGCCACGATGTAATATTATTCTAGTCTACATACCACTGTTTCTCTTTTTGTACAATTGTACATATCATATCACTTCAGTCCCAGAGTGAAAGTTGAGATTTGACCAAGGTGACTTGCTTCAATTGGAAGGATAATTTTATTTAATCACCGTAAAGATGTTTGGACTGCAGAATGGGTGAACAAGCAGCACCTAGGTGTAACCAGTGCTGATGAATGTTCTTGTCGTTTTTGACTTGAAGTTGAAGTCAGGGACGCGTACGGAGAGAATGTTCATTGTGAATCACGTGACAGCTTCCCAATAAAGATGGACTCAGACTCGGTTGTTGAGGCCGCTTGACTTTACATTAACGGTTTCGTTGGTCCATCTTGTCTTTCTCCCTCTTCCTTTCATAATCATACAGTTACGGGACTGACATAGACTGCGTTTCCATACATCCATATCAATATGGACGGCCTTGCCGCTGACCGACACATCCTCGACTGGGACGAAGCAGATGTTCATAATTGGCTGTCAAGCCTCGGCTATCCTCAATACGAAACTCAAATTCGAGGTACAAATTCCTTAGCATTCATTTTCTGGAGGGACAAGCCCTCACTATATATCCTATTCCAGAACACAAGATCCAAGGAGACTCGTTGTGCGAGCTAGATTCCGATGGCCTCAAGTCTTTAGGAATCACCACTGTTGGCCAACGACTTGCCATCTTGAAGGCGATATACCAAGTCAAGCTTGCCCAGAATGTCCCAATACAAGAGCATCATTATGTGCCTCCCTGTTAGTTCAACTTCCGTTACAAGCTGCGCATTAGCTCACCACAGAGTACTCCCAGCTGAAGCTCCCGAGCGTGTGGAAAACATCAATGTCGAAAAGTTACATTCCATTGTAAAGGACCAAGGTCATATACACTCTTCTTTCATTGTACACTATTTGGCTGACACTTTCTCCAGCCCAACGATTGCGGACACTGGAAGAGGAGAATCGAAACTTAACGGGCACACTTCAATCGTTCGTTGAGGAACTGAACGTACTTCGGTCATCACCTGGGCGTCCTGTGAGTGTATTTCTGCATCGTATGACACCTATACTCACAATACTAGGATGAGTTATCTTCGTTACGGAGACAACCGTCTTTCAAGTGGGAGCAATTCCATAAACCCCAGAAATCCCCAACCAAAGATATCCTCGAGTCTCCGCATCCATCTCCCCAAAGGGTCGAACACGATATTCCAGGGCACTCTAGGAACGTTGGTCCATCCACAACCCCACCAAACAATTCACTAGAAAAAACAAGAACCCCTCCGCCTCAGGAATCCAATGCAAACGCCAAAAATGGCAAACAAGACGGGGCAGACAACCTCAAAAGCTTTAAAGTTAGCTTGGAAGATCCGACATGGAAAGTTCTTCCAGCAGCGCTGAAGAAATATCGCATCAACAATGATAATTGGCAGAACTATGCGATGTTTATTTGTTATGGTCAATCTGGTGAGAACCTCTTGCTTGGCTGTCGTGGATTAAGACTCACGGTTTTGACCAGGCAATCGGATAGAACGTTGTCTCAGTTATGACGAGAAACCCCTCCTACTCTTCCAGAAACTGAAGGACGCTAAGAAGAATCCGGTTTTCATGCTGAAACACATCAAGGACATCCGCTCGCCCATTGCCGTTGCCCAACAGAAACATGCAGCACGCAAAGCTTCCTCTGTAATTTCTCAAGAATCTACTATTACTGGTGCGACCCACGGGCACCAGAAGGCTGCATCACAATCCCGTATTACCCATAAACCCCCGAAACTCGAAGTGCAAGATCTTTCTGCAACCAACGGCGGTTTGTTAACAGCACTGAGCCCACAACCTAATTGGCCAGAGGGAAGTCTTCTATCTCCCGCTGTTGATGGTTCACGGCAAGAAGAAGGTACTTTAACTCCAGCGTCTGCGTCAACGCCAGCGTCGCACATATCAACATCAACGTCCAGTGTAATGACCGGATCCACTTTGGTCAATCAAGGCGCCAACGGACGTGATTCTACAAGGAAGGCCCAGGGAGGAGACAATCAGGAAACTACTTCCAGCTCAAGAGAAATGCCTCCCGCGTCCTCAAACGGGGTCTCATATGCGGTGGCCATCTACCCGTACATGGCAGAACAAGACGACGAGTTCGACGTTGTTGTGTAAGTTTTACCCTAGACTTAAATGCATACTGCCTCTAATTTTGTCGTAATATTATAGTGGGGACACCTTTGTAATACTCTCTCGTGCTCGAGGTTGGTGGGTGGTCCAACGAGATCCAACTGGGTCAGGTATCGTGGAGACCGATATAGTCAAGCAGGGCTGGGTACCTGCTGGCTGCCTCCTTGAAACGAATGTTCCCGTTGCGTCGGCCATCGCTGAGGCCACCGCTGCAAAGAACGGATCAACTTCTGGGTCGCCTCCTGACACACCTGTTTCTAAGACGCCAATTCTACCGTTGAGCATCATATCCACGAGTTTCCCTGGGATTGCCCTCATGGATTACAAGAAGAAAGGAGACGAAGAACTTGATTTGGTCAAAGATGATGCACTCCGGGTTTTCAAACGATATAATCATTGGTCATATGTAAGTTGTCCTTATCCAAATTTAGATGCCTTTGCTGAACCTTATTTTCAGGCTGTGAAAGAAGTGGGCGGTGACCGTGGATGGGTTCCTGTAGGCTGTTTTCCTTTCTGCTTTCTATGTCCAGTAATTCTGATGTTATTACAGTCGTGGTTTATTGGCAAGGTTTCAGCCTCAGGTGTGACACCGTCTACACCAAACTCTAGTATCCCGACACCACATATCTCGACTATGGATGATCCTCAAGCACAAGTATCACCCATGTCATCTGCCTTCCCCCCGGTCAACTCGCGGAGTACACCACTTCTGGTTTAATCTCATCCTTCCCACCCATTAATCGCTGTCAGCATCGACCACCCTCCTTAATGGCATTAATCACCGATCCGCATCGTGCCTACAGTCATACGTCTATAAAGTATTGTACATATTTTTCTCATCGTCGTATTTATTTTCATCTTTGCAGTCTTGTCATGCATTTACCCACTCATTTGTATTCAATCACGATATACCTGACGCCCTCTTTTCTTACCCCACATCGACACCTCCCACTTTGAGAGACGGGAAGCCCCTTCAATTCAATTGTAGTATGTCGATATTTCCCTTCTTTCACCTCATCTGAATCATGTCCCATCGTGCTGGAAGTCACACTCGTTCTTTACTTTGATTTATTCATCCTTTTTGTTAATGTAGATTATGTACTGACATTTCACTTCTTTTCGGCGGACAGGATGTACTTTATCGCAATATCAAATCATTAAAATCTGTCATCATCTGCACCCATGATATCTCTTATCGCGTTTTCCGAGACATAAATGGACTCCGTGGCGTCAAAAAGAAGGGTTTAAGGCTGACGATGATTTTAGGATTTGTCACCTAGACCCTCATCTTTCAACGTTCATGCTCCAAATGAATGTCGTCTAGAGCATGTACACGTCTTGCTGCGAAGGTATAACAATTATTTTCTCATGTTTAAACCATTTTCACCCTTGTTTTTAGCGGGAGTCAGCGGAGGAGCCTGGACAAGGAATAACCACCCTAGATTCAAGGAAGGATTGTGCAGCGTGTTCTGCGCATGCTAGGCCTTTGTCAGTTATGCTTTCTCACTGCGCCCACGACACGTTCAGAGCGTGTGTTCCGAGAGAAGAGGAAAGAAAATTCAAAATCCAATGTCCGCGATCCGGCGGTGACCTAACTGTGCTCACAGACCGATATTTTACTTCAATCTTACAATACTATCGAACTTTGTCGTTGAAAAAGCTATGTCGATGATATTCTCAAAGCCAGGAATGGTGATCGATGAACGAGGACATGTGTAACATGATGACATCAAGATGACATTGCAGATTCGGTCCAGACCCTTCTCATACTTAAATACGACATAGTACATACAGATGCATAAACCTACAACTAGCCTAACACACTACAAATTACACGCGGTACTGTACACATTTTCGTTCTTTGATTTTGAAGAGTTTGCCTCTTTTGAGGATGGAACTTTCTGGAACAAAGAAAACACACTGTGGTAAAAAGATGTAAAGAGACGAGATTAAAAAAACGTGGAGGGTCAGAAAACCTGACAATGGTGCTTATTGCCACCACCTCTTCTTGCGATGTCTCTCTTCGTGTGAGCGAGAATCGGGACCTAGGAAGTCAATTGATTAGATACAAACCTCGTGTATTTAATTTGAGACTCAACTTGTGTTGGTTGGATAGTCTGTCGGTCCAAGGGACAGGATTAATTTCTGCATGATTTACGAACACCATAGAACGTACACTTTTCAGAATTAAACCGTCGACGATGAGTATCTGCCACAGGAGGCGCTGGGAATGAGGTTGATTAGGGGTCGGAAGTCTAGACGACACTAAGCAATTGATGCTTACCAGCATCACCCCGATACTCCTGTGGATTCCTCGAATAAGGAGGAGGATTAGATTCACGATAATCGATTCGTGACGGACTCGCCACATGATGTGGGTGGGTGGTATCTGGCGAGGGATATCGAGTCACTGAAGGTTCTGGAATACGCCTGCTCTTGGAGACATTGGTCGAAGGAGGCATTGGTGGAGGTAGATAACCCGCAGGTGGTTGTTCTTGTCCATTGATTGTGCGGACCTTACGCCCGTCAGGGAACGTCCTGGTAATGTGTTCGTTGCCCTATAAGATGGTTAAAATAGAATTATAATGAGACAGTGGTCACGATTGCACGCAGTCAATACGTACTTCCGAGTCGATTCGCTTGTGGATTGTTTGGGTTACTCCGTTCACAGTGGAAGTCATGTAACTCTCGGAAACCCATTGGCCGCGGTTGCTGCTGCTATTGAACGGAATAGCAGGAATGGATGGGCCAAAACCAAACCTTGGGAATCCCGAGGTGCCAAACGGATCCCTGTCAAGGTCGTCCATAAAGCTCTCGATTTCAGTCTGTATCCTATGCATGTGACTGAAAGGATCCATTGGTCGGGGATAACCTGGGTGTCGATGGCGAGGAAAGCCAGATGGACTGCCTTCGAAAATGGAGTCAAAAAGGACGAATGGATCGGTGAACTCGAAATGCGAGAACGGCGAGTGACGGTGGGAGAAGAAGGGACTTGGGAAGGTCTGACTCCTTGAAGGATAACTTCCACGGTAGAACGAATTATGGTGGCTTCCACTGGGCCTGCTGGGTATTTCCTCTACTTCAGGAGGAGGCCATACACCGTGAATGTCATATTCCTATAGAGAAACTGTTAAGAGGAATGGGTCGGGTCTATTGATATACACATACAGCCCGTTTCTTCGGATCGCTGAGAACTTCATATGCATTGTTGACCTAGATGGACATTGAGTATAAAGAGAGATGCTAAGGGTTTGTTGTACGAACTCTTCGGAATTTCTCTTCAGAAGCAGCTTTATCAGCGGGAGTTGCTGTTGGAGGCAGCCTGTCGGGATGTGTTTGCAAAGCTCTCTTCTTGTAGGCTTTGCGGACTAGACGACAACAGCGGTCAGCGCCAATGCAACATTACATCAGAGAGCTGAATGCCATACTTTGGTCGAGTTGAGCATCCTTGGGAATACCTAGTTCTTCGTAGAGATCAGACATAATTGAAGTGGGAAAGATGAGAGCGTAAGAAAGGAGTTAGGGTCCCTTTTATACAGAACACGCGCTACACACAAGTCACCAGAGGAGAAGAAAGCCTGTAATATAAGGGCCTCTAATTAAGTCACGTGCTTGTGAACACATTTGCAAACCGCCGGCAAACCTTCTCTTGACTCTTCCTCTATTCTGTTTTACATAGTCTCTTGAAATATTTTCGTTCTCATCCTCCCATGCTTCTCCAAGAGACGATACTCTGTGCCACTTCTCTCACATCAGGAACTGGTTCCGGATCTATCATAATACACGATATCCAAACAGGTGCCTCCCTCGCATCTTTCAAGCAGACAAATGCCGGCCCGCATTCTCTTGCAGTGCTTCAGTCAAAAAACACTCAGGGTGGATTTATGCTCGCCTCTCAGCCTGATAAATCTATTCTTAACGTGTATAACTTTCAAAAGGTTGGCTTTCTTCTCTCAACAGCGCGGGTCATTTTTTAAACGGTTAATCAGGACCAACTGAGCCTCAAAATCGTACTCCCAGAGAAGTTGACTTCCATAGCCATCGATCGTCGTGGTGATTTCTGTGCTGGAGGGACTGCGTCTGGTCGGATATACCTGTGGGAGGTATGTTTGTGAAAGCTCTGACTTTCATTCATCGTAATCAACTTCCAATGTCAGACCTCATCAGGGATTTTATTCAACACATGGGATGCCCACTATCGACAAGTCAACGTACTGCGTTTCACCAACGATGGTGCAGCCCTAATATCTGGAAGCGATGACTCGGGAGTGAGCGTCTGGTCCGTATCCAGGTCAATAGAGACCCTCTGTTACCCTTGACTCTTGTTCTAACGTTTTGATATTAGATTAATCGACGCAGAGCTCCAGACCGAACATCCCGTGCCATATTGCACACTGTCTGACCATACCCTTCCTGTCACAGACATTATCTGTGGAATTGGTATCTTTCCAGACTGTCGCGTCTTGACATCCTCCGTTGACCATTCTGTCAAGGTAAGCAAAACGATGCAATTTTTCACAATCTCTGAATATCGGTCATTCAGTTGTGGGATCTTTCGACCAGATCGCTTCTGACTACGTTTCAATTCCCTCGGCCTATATCACATTTGGCTTGGGACCTCACCGAACGTCACTTTTTCGCGGGGTCTTCCGATGGTTCTATTCATCAAATTAATTTATTCAAAGAAAAAGAGTCCAAAATGAGTGGTATCGTGACAGAAGCCGTTGGAGGCTCTGGTGTAACCGATATTATTCGTGTGGATGATGATACAAGTCGCGAGGCGCGAAAGAAGAGATTGATGAACGTGGGGTATGCTGTGCTCTATCTCTTAAAATTAAATTCTAATAATGGCTCCTAGGCAAGTGATAACAAGTATATGCATCTCAATGACATCGACTATTCTCCTCGTCGGTACGGCTGAAGGTCTCATCCATCTTTACGATATCCCTTCCCACCAGCTTCTGCGGACCATATCAACACACAAAGGGACGTCGATTGCCCACGTCGAGACTATGATCAAGCCTCCGGATTTAATTGGACATGTCAGCTTAGAATTTAGGACAGGAAGCTCCGGAGATACGAAAGACATCATACCTGTGAAACCAATATTACCATTCCAGCGGATGCGCGATCCCAAATCTCGGGAGGCTCATGAAATTGCAGTCATACTCCCAAATCAAAATAGAGTAAGTCGCGAACGGATCTTCTTTATCAGTGTCATTTTGTTCTCATTCACTATATATAATCCAGAAACATCTCGATGAGTCCTCCGCGTATAACGAGGGAGAATTCATACGAGACTACGCTTTCTTCATGGAGCCTTCTGTTGCTCCGAAAACTGCGACCACGGATCCTGCTGCACTCAAAAATAGGGTGACGGAATTGGAGTCGGAACTAGAAAAATTGCGCGAACAACTCAGTAAGGCCAAGGGCGTTAACGACTCCATGTGGGAGAACGTCGTCAGCAAAATAGTTACACAGAACAAGGATTCAGAAGGACCGAAACAAGGCGAATCCGACGATTCTGAGATGGACAATAGGAGACGGAAAAGAGGGCGTGCTATGTGATCATTGTTTGCAGCCATCCATGAAGTTCGGTTGAAAAGTATTTGTATGTTATATTCAGTGTAAGTTTTTAACTGCTTATCAATTTTTTTGCTCACAGATATCTAGTAATTTCTGGGTGTTAGACTTGTGTATCTGAGAGCTTGAAGTGGTCTGCCAAGACTATTTCGTATCAACTACCGACAAGCATGAATTCATTGAAATTCTCAATACCCCGGGTCTTGAATTCGTCTCTGTTTCCGTATGGCATCTGATCCAGAGAGAATGAGGGTTGTCTGGTGAGGTGTTGATTGCATGACTTCGTTATCTTTTAGAGTCTTTTAGAATCTGATCAAGTGAGTTGCGCTTTCACTGGATTTTCTATTGCTCGCTGTTCATACTAATGAATCCTGTTTGTAATACCATTCAATTCGCAAAGGACTGTTATTCTGGCCGGGCGTGGCTCGGAATCCTTTGTTTTGAAAGACTTCATCGTCTTCAGCCTTCAGTCACTGTTCGAGGCAGTTCTTCGGCATCTTAGCGAGAAGAAGCACCTGTGGCACACACTCGGGTAATCCTCTGCCCCCTAGAAGTGCGGTTTCAATTCCTGTTGTAGCTTGGCGCCTCCTTGGAAGTATTGCAACACATCGCAATGAGCGATAATTCTGCGTATTGGATCCATCCACATATTTAAAAGTAGGTTAAACAGATTTTCCTCCCCGGAAATCGAGACGCAGCCCAGCGTAGCACATGAAGCTCAAGCTCTTAATCGTTTTCTCTTTCTCCACCCTTGCGTTAGCCCACACCCGTGTCTGGGGTGTCTGGGTCAACGATGTGGATCAAGGCGATGGAAGAGACCAATACGTAGGTGCAGATCACCTCGTTGTGTACCCTTGGACTGATACCAATTTTCTAGATACGCTCGCCACCTACTAATAACCCACTCAAAGATCTCACACAGAGCAGCATTGCATGCAACGTGAACAATCGCGGTATGCGTGCTATGATATATTGAATTCGACCATGGTTAAACTTCCAAAAGTGGTTTCCCGCTCTATCTCTGTGGTCAGCGGGGACAAAGTCAGCTTCGAATGGTACCACGATACGTGAGCATCTGACTTGTTATCCATTTTACTGGTCGACCTAATGGTCTATCGTCTGGATTTTTTCAGTCGGGGAGATGATATCATCGCAACATCACATAAAGGACCAAGTTCGTCGGATGAACTAAAGGTGTTGTTTTCTCGCTGATTACTTTCAAGTTCTGGTCTATATCGCGCCGGCTTCTTCAAACGGAAACGGGGCAGTCTGGACAAAGCTCTCCCAAGATGGCTATAGCGACGGTCAGTGGGCCGTTGATCGACTCCTCAAGTCTCGAGGTCGTCACAGTGTCATCATTCCCGACCTCCCAGCTGGGGACTATTTGTTACGACGTAAGTTAATATTCTGAAATTTACCTTTTTTTTGGTACTCAAAATACCTCTTTGTCAATGCAGCCGAAATTGTCGCTCTTCACGAGGCAGACGTCCCTTACACTTCCAACCCCCTCCGTGGTGCTCAACTTTATATGAACTGTGTTCAAGTCAAGATCACATCCTCTGGGAAGCTCTCACTTCCTGGAGGGGCTACATTCCCTGGTATGATCAATTGTTATCAACGAAAATATAGTCTTTGACCGTGATATATGACTAACAGGATCATATACGTCCTCGACACCTGGCATAGTATGGAATTTGTACAATAAAACCCTCAACATGAGTACATATAAGGCGCCAGGACCAGAGGTTTGGTCAAGCGCTAGTGGTGGATCCTACCCCTGAACAGTGAAAGATCGGCGCATGGATTCGTCGATAGCATTATTTTGCCTTTGAACTACACCAATACTGCTACTTGACTGCTACCTAGAGTCCATGAAATGCCAATGAGATGGACTTGAACAACATGCCGAGAGCATGAGGACTGGGTCGTCTCTGGACCGGACTCCGGTAAATCATGGTGAGATTGCTGCCGGCGCCGTTACGGCGCGCCATGGGGCACGGCGAATGCGGGGTATGGCCTCAGGCCTGGTGTGATTCCGCGTGAAAGTCTCCCAAGGGTATCCCAATCTTACCTTCAACCACCACCAATCCATTGTATCTCTTCTTATTCTACAACTATACCAATATGGTTCGACTGATCCTTTTTTTTACAAGCCGATGCTGACCTGACGTCTCGCAGTCTGCTTACCCCGCGTACACTATGGGAGGACTTTGCATCGTCGGTGGTGTGACTGGTTTCGCAAGGACACGTTCTATTCCATCGTTGGTTGCTGGTGTCGGGTATGTCATATAGTTATATTTCTAATCACATTTCTGTTCAATACTCATCGACATGGTCCAGGGTTGGTCTGCTTTACCTCTGGAGCGCAGACAGCATTCGGAAAGGAACTCCCAATGGCCTCGAGGGTGCTCTTGGTCAGTATTTGTCCTCTCAAACCAGTCAGTCCTGTACTGGGTGATCTCTCATGCTGAGGATATTTCGATAGGTGCATCCGCCTTACTGTTCTTGTCATCCCTTCCACGATTCGCAAAAGGCCCTGTTCCCGCCATCCTCACTCTGACGGCTGCTTCGTCGGGACTATATTATGGGAATACCGTGTATAACCTCAGAAATCACTAAGTGTATTCCAAAGACAACCACAATGTACATTTCTATGCTTCATCTCTCCTGTAAATGGTTGACCCCATTCAAGGACTTGCTCAACACATTCCTGCTCATATAACTTTCGGTATAAACCATATTCTGGAAGAGCTATTGCCGCAAGCCTGGTGTTTCTCCGTGGTTCTCTATGCCCCTCAGTCACAAATTTGTTCCAATATGACGTTTCCCGTGCTAACTAACAAAATCAAAATTGGATCAGAAGCGGAGGTATATAATGTTTAGAATTAAATACGAGATGTGAATACCAAGTTGAACATGTATGTGTTATTAGATACAACCTCCAGAGATCCGAGCTAGAGAGGGTTGAGGATGTGTGTATACTGGGGCAAAACCAAACGAGTGGAGAAAAAGAACAAATGTATATGCTGCGACTGTTATCGGACAGTCTGCCTTGAATCACTTCATGTGTATCTCCCTTTCGTACTATCTGACCCATAGCCGTTGGGCCCCCTTTCCTCGTCGCTTGCGGCAGTAGTGCTGCTTTCAGTCCCTAACTTCGAATGGGCACGAGAAGAGGTGGAAGCAGCGTATGTTTGTTCATCGTCATCGAACAGAACTTCTTCCTCAATCCCCATGTCCTTCCCCAGAGATACGCTGAAAGTCTTTTTCCGCGGTGTCCGACCGGGTGCACTGACGAAATCGGCAAAGCTCGTTATAGAGCCATTGTTGTGGCTTGAACTTCGACGATGGCCAGGTGCCGGTGGTGTACGAAGAGGGACCCGATAGAAATCTTCAATCTCTTCATCTTCGTCAACAAGGGCATCGTACGCAGCATGTGAGGCAACATTGGAAGTCGCATATGTGTTGCGGGAGAGTGGTAGAGATCGATAAGACCCTTTCCTTAGGTGGACAGCGTAAGAATAGATGAGGAGAGCAAAATAGATCTTTATGTGTTGTCAGAGCCGACTTTCAAGGAATAAAAATGGACGAACCGACCTTGAACATCCAGGAGACGATGATAACGGTAGCAGCAAGCCCCTTTTCGTGGTTCCAGATGGCCAAAGCAGCCTCCTTGCGTTCTTCAGCTGTGAGGTGTGGGGCAGATGAGTTGCCAAGGTCCATCACTTTTTGCTGTGCAGCTGAGTTGGCCTGTCTGCGGCCGTCATGGGGATTCCAGAGCCACCAACCGACAGCGAAGAATACTGTCCAAGAAGTTGAGAATATGTGATCCGCGAAAAAGAGGTGGGCGAAATAGAGGGTCTTTTTTGCGTCCTCCTAATTAGAGTCAGTTGGGTGTGACAGGTTCTGACAATGGACTTGACGTACTTCTTGAACCACGCGAAGCCCCCAAGCTAAGGCCACAAGGGCAAGGACCGAGTATATGTACAAGCTTAGTTGGGCGAAAGAACCACCGGCACCGGTCAAGACTGCGATTAGGCCGTATACACCAGCAACCTTGTTCAGAAGCTGGAAGTTATAGAAGAAGTTGAGTAAACAAGGCAGATGGGAGGGTTGGATATACGCACGGCGAACAAAAGAGCGACTGTTACGCCAGTCTTAAGGTCGAGAAGACCGAGAAAGGAAGAAAGAGGCCAGAGGCGCCATTCAGGGCGTAGCATGAGCTTCATGAAGGATCATGCAGAGAGGTAAGAAGAAGAGGAGCGTGGCTTATGTAACACTAATATTTCTCTTTTTCACTTTCCTCCCATCCACAACCACCACTCTCATCCAATGGCAAACTATTTTTCCAACCACTCCTCTTCTCGTTTTCTTGCCAACAGCTCCTCAAACTCAACAACCACCTCCACCTCCCAGTCCAACCTTGCATCTCAGCCAAATCCTCAACAGGCCCCTTCAAGGCCTCGCATTCCCAACTCAAAACATTTCTCCACCAGTGTAATCTCTCAGCCGAATGCATCCAAGGATCCTGCAGCTTCCTCGACTCCTTCCTCGACTACTTCAGCACAGGTTCACCCTCTGAGAAACACGTATGTTCGTATTCAATTCCGCGTTGACGATCGCATCCCATTCAAACCTTTACCTTGGTTATCCTCTAGCTGGGTATTTTGGTTTCGACAGCAACGCGCCCCGGGCAATAAAATAATTAGCTATGAAGAAGGAATCAAAAAAATTGCAGCGTTTAGCTCTGTAAGTCCTCTCACAATCGTACCTACACACAAGACCAACTCGGCATCTAGGTCGAATCATTTTGGTCGTTGTGGACACATCTAGCTCCTCCATCGGCCTTGCAACCTACTACCGACTATCTTCTTTTCCATACGGGTATCCGTCGACCAGTATGGGAGGACCCACTGAACATCTCTGGTGGCAAATGGATAATCCGTCTCAAAAAAGGGATCGCGGATCGGTTTTGGGAAGACCTTGTAATGGCGATAATTGGCGACCAGTTTGATAACTGTCGTAGCAAAGTGGAAGTTAAACCAGGAAATGCTGGTCCTAACAAAAGCGAGGATGGGAGCGAAAATTCCACTGAATGGCCAGAAATCTGTGGGTGCACTATCAGCGTGCGGCAGAGCGAGGACATTGTTACAGTTTGGAACAAAGTGGATGGTGATCCCAAGCTGCGAGAACAAATTCGGTATGTTCATCTTTTTTTCAGCGCCAAATTCATGAATATTAACCCATTGAACAGGGACACGCTACGAAAAGTGCTCAACCTTCCACCATCAACAGTTATGGAATATAAATCCAACAACGGTGAGACCCTGCCGAAAATAAACGCGTCATTTACTGATAAAAAGGAAAGATTCGATGCAAGATAAGTCCAGCTTCCGAAGAACGGCAATCGAGAAAACACCCCTCTCCCCTGTATCTTGACATTGCGCGTTTTTATTGGATTGGGATGGGGGGTGCTGTTGTTGTGTGCGGGTGCTTCAGATGATGTATGAGGCTACTAAAATGTATTGTTTTCGAAACCGAAAAATCTTCTTGTACCAGGATATGGTTGATTCTTGTTGTGGGTTGGCGTTGAGGGGCTTCATCCGCGTCATTGCCGATCAGGGCAGTGCAAATCACCTGGTCGAGATGACAGTTACAATCCGTTTGCTTATGAATCTTAGCTTCAACTCGTACACACCCACTGCGAATTCAAAGTGAGATTTTGAGCTCGGGGTCACGGTGATTATGTATATTTCACTCGGGCACATGTTCAGAGCCCGCACCGCCTCCAGGTCTTTCTCTCGTATAATAAGCTGCTCCCGAACACTTTCTCTGCTCCAATTCCCTGCGACTCACTCTCATATCAAATCCTTCTCAGCATCGATGTCTACTGCCAGTAAATCCGAATCAGAGTGGAGAGCTATCCTTTCCCCGGAACAAGTGGGTATCCCGCCGTGATCAAACACAGTCGTCATCGTTGATGGAGACCATGTTTAGTTTAGAGTTTTGCGCGAGAAGGGGACTGAGCGCGCAGGCACCGGTGAATACGACAAGCACTCCGAATCTGGAGTGTATTCCTGCGCAGGATGCGGTACTCCATTGTACAAGAGTACCACGAAGTTCAATGTGCGTCGCCTTTGGTACTGAGTATGCTGCAGCACTAATCCTAAATGTGTCGCCGTCCAGAGCGGCTGTGGTTGGCCTGCATTCTTCGATGGTAAGTCATTCAAGGCCTGATCGTTGATGATACGTGTTGACGGAGTCGTCATCCGCGCAGCCATCCCAGGAGCTGTGAGCAGACATGAAGATGTCTCGTTTGGCATGAAGCGGATAGAGATAACTTGTACTGCGTGTGGTGGTCATCTCGGTCATGTCTTCAAAGGCGAAGGGTATCCTACACCTAGTATGTGCTTCAATGGCTTTCTGATCATCGAGAAGAATACTCAAATCCGTATATTAGCTGATGAGCGTCATTGTGTCAACTCCATCTCACTGAAGTTTCACAACGAAGAGTAGAGTCTCAGAGACAAATCCAATGTAATATGTATGATGATCAAGATGTATAAGATGCAAAACCGAAGAAGGGCGAGGATAATTGTCACCGTAAAATTGGATTTCATAGGTATACAAAACGATTGACAAAGACTAAATGGAAGAACGGGAAAAATGGGTTGTATACTAGAAAGTAAATAAACAAGTCCTACCCCTAACTTGATTTGCTCGAAGGTGACGGACCAGGATCCACAAGCAGAGGCATTAAGCAGATGATCCAGACTACAGATCTTGCATGCTGGCTTCCAAAGCATCGAGCTCTTCTTGAGACTTTCTCCATTTCGCTTCCACTTCCTGATGGTACACTGGTGTCAGGATGGGTAAGTGCATTATCAAGATCCGACTTGACGAACCTCCATTTTCTTCTCAAATTTGTCGCGCTCTTGCTCGGCGCGAGCCACCTGTCTTTCGAAATGCTCTGCTTTGACATCAACCTGTCGCAATCTGTACAAAGGGATCAGATGATAAGCGGTGAGGGATTGGATGGAAGAAGCACATACTTGTCTACCGTTTCCTTGAGGTTTTTCTCCGCCACGTCAAGCTCCTCCTCTAGCAGCTGCACTTTACGGAGAAGACCCTCGGTCGTTGTTTTATTCTGCTCGCCATCTGCGTTCAAGGCCTTGTACTCTTGTAGCTTGGCTTCGGCCTTTTCGTTCTCGGCGTCGAGCAAGCTGAGCTTGTGCTGCAACGATGTGATCTCCTGCTCTTTGGCGAGCAGCTCTTGCTCGTATTTCTTGACCTGTGCCTCTGCCTGTTCCGCCCGTATAACAGCGTTATCCGCCTCAAGGCGAAGGGAGTTCATTTTCTGGATGGACGCGCAGAGAGGCGATTAGATCACCATCGTCGATAACTGAAGCCGATACGAGACTAACCTCACGGATTCTGTCAGTCATTCTGTATGATATAGAGTTGAGTTGTTTGAGATGGTGGTTGATCAAGTGGTGGTTGTGTTGTATATGTTGAACCAAGTACGAAATAGGGTGGTTTGGTTTGGTAAGGGCGACTGCGTTCGGAGATTAGATTATCGCACGTGCTCAGTTGTGACTGTTTCTCTTTCCTTCTCTTTCTTTCTTCACCACTCACCAATCCACTTTTTATTATCATCAATTATACTATCCTAGGTTCCCTATATCCGCATCTTACGCGACTTAGGCGACTGGTTGTACTATTCTAATCACGGCCAACTTTATCTTGATTCGTCCGCCTCTGCCGTCCGACCATTCTCCACGATATAATCATAGTTATCTGGCATCAAGGTCAAATACTATCGTCTGATTCCTAAACAGAGTGTTCAGCTAAATTCTAGGTGCTCAAGTTCCAGCAGCATCTTGGTGTACTCCTTTTGCTTGGCCTGGAAAGCGAATGAGCGAGAGCCTCTATGAGGGTGCTGACATTCACCTCGTATTTTGCTTCGAAAGCACCTGCCTCAGCTCGTAAAGATTGGATCGTCTTATCAAAATGGTCGGCCTTTTCGGTGGCTACCCTGAGTCTTGCCGTGCGCGAAGTGAAGCAGCAAACATGCTATGAAGAGCTGAGCAAGACCTACTTTGTCTGTGCATCATCCAGTTTTTGCAGGACTGTGACCAGACTCTTTGTAGCCTGGCTACGTTGCCGGGACAGGTCCAATCTTTTCTGCAGATCCTTCTCGATTTCTGTCTTTTCTTTCAACAGTGGCTCGAGCTTCTTCGCGGTCTGTTCTGCCTCAGTGGCGCGTTTTGAGGCGCTGGCGATGGTAGCGCGACGGACTTGTGCGATCTGTGGATATATGATGAGTGGAATATGGGGTTGAGTCGGAAGAGTAGACGGACCGTCTTGAGATTGTCCATTGAGGCTCAGGGAGAGTTGGGGGGACTTCATTAAATAGATTAGATATAGCCAGCGTGGGAAGTATTAGGAAGATGATCGATGAAGTGTCTCTTCCGTTGTTGCGACTTTATATTATACTATTCTCTTCTATTTCAATCCTCCATGGCTCCAGTGCCTCAGGAAGGTCTGCAATCTCCCCATATCTCCCCTTCTCCCCCTAATTCTTATCAATAGAACTCCCCATTCTCGAGGCTCTCATCAAGTATGCCTCTTTCTATATCTTGCTCCTTTTCCTCATCATTCCCCACAGCATCAGGAACCGGCTTACTGCCCTCAAGAAAGATCGCGGCGAGTTCATCAAAGCCTCAGATGTAAACCAACTCCATCAAGCCGTTGTAAAACAGGGTCCGTCTTCCGACGTGTATATGAGGAGAAGTAATTAGCTCACATTTCTTAATGTAGTAACCAAGCTTAACGATGTACGAGACGACAATACGGCGTATAATAACAGGCTCGACACCACTCTTGCCGATGTATTCAGTCTGCTTTCCCTTTTCTACCTCACCATTGGGAAAACCAGAGATGCACCAGCGGCATATTGCCAGATTGCTTCCATGCGGGTCAGTAGAAGCCCCATTTCAGAAATCACTCCCCCGCCCGCGTCTCCTACTGCAATCCGTGTCGAGACACCGTGTCTCATGTCAAGGAAGGAACGCCCGCGGGTTCTGCTTCAATCATGCTCGCCAACTTATCTTCGCCTATGCTTACCACAACCTTTTGGCCCCTATAGCAAATCCTCAATCATATGAACGAGTCTGCCGTTTACAATGAAGCAGACCTCAAGCCGTTCCAGAGACGCCTGGCCGAACTACGTCAGATGGTCCACCAAGATAGCGAGAATCCCAAAAGCTCTAAAGCTCTTACAAAGCTCCTCGAACGTCAGCTCAACGAATGCGGTATGTCTCTCGAGGACAGTCATTCCAACCACCCCCCTTTGTTGATAATAACACTAGATGCCATTGTGCAACAATTACAAGATTCATTGGCGGTGTTATCACCCGAACTCGTTCCAGTCCACCAGAAACTAGTTCTAATACGACGGCAACTGGTAGCTCTTGCGGCCAAGGAGGGTCCTCAGAAGGCTGAATTGAAGCCGATAATAGAGGAGCTTCGCAAAATCGATTCGTTGAGTATTTCCTCCTCCACACTATGTCTGTTACCGCCATTCTATTCCATCCAATTGGTTCCTTCCATGTGTTTTGCTTATTGGACTATCCTATCCTACTCTTTTGTCTAGAACGCGTGTCGATGGCAAATTTCTTGGACCAGGAGGAAGTGTTCCTCAATCTCAAGCGATCTGCACCTCTCTTCTCGAAGAATGCTTTGAAATTGTTCAAGAAATCCGGGCGCACGAGGATTCAAAGAACGTCGCGTCCTCTCTGAAGCCCATCTACGATCGGCTAAGTGAAATCCGAGCCGAGCTCGAGAGTTTGACGATGACACATCGATGGAGCTTACGAGAGACCGATCTTTGGAATTACTCACTCAGCTTACAAGAAATTGATAAGATGAGAGTTGATGGAAAGTTCGTTGATGCGGAAGGGAATCGACCGGCTGGGCAATATGTGCGTACCCAATAGTTTATTTCATGTAATATCACTTATTCGGTCACTAGGTCCTGCTTTACCTCCTCCGTCGATGCTATGGACTCATATATCGTCTGCTGTCTTCGAGCGAGCCTGTATCGGAGGAACTGATGCCAATAGTCAGTTCTTTTAGTGCTTTCTCTCCCTCTTTCTGCCCATCGCTGACGAATTAATACAGGCAAATAAACTAACGACGGTGAAGAAATGCTTAAACGAAGTGTTGAAATACGGCGGTCCCTTCAACCCTCGGGATCTATATCCTGTAAGGTTGATTTCCAAGCAATTCTACTGACAAATCACTTATGATATCTGTTCTTTCATTCAAAAGTATCAATTGGCCTTATTCCAAATCGATTCGATGCGGAAAGACGGTCGATTTATTGGCATGGATGGTTCAATCCCTGAGGGACAAGGGATCATCAACGCGAATCTGAGTGAATGCCATGAATTGGTCGAAATGGTCTGTCAAGGAATTTACCCCGATATAGTCGTTGCTGAATCACTGATATTTTTTTAACAGCTGAAAGAGTCTATGGACGAAGGGGAGACGGAAGAAGATGACGATGAAGAAGATTATGATTATTCATCCGAATCTGAGGGTGAAGATGGACCCCCTGCGCCAGGCCAATAATGTAAATACTTAGACGAGTCGACGACGCTTTCCCACCCATTCTTTTCGAAAAAAACAACTCCGCATACACGAGGCCGAGACAATTTGGACCTCAGTTTTTTCTTCTATCCTATGTATCTGTTTCATTGGGGTCAAAGTCAAATGTAGTGTGTAACAAAATATAGAGTTCACTGTATAAAATAAATATACTTCCAGAGGATTACAGCTCAATTCTGAGATTTCAGTGTGGCAACCAATGGTTTAGCATATAGTTTGCCACCAACGTGTTCATCATTACTCTGCAGTCTACAGCAAGCTCGAGATTAAATACATTATTATAAATAGTACAGCCAAGCTACCTTGTCGATGGGTTAGAGTATGTGAGGGTAGTCGTGGGGATCAGGGATGACCTCAGTGAGGAGGGTGTTTAGAGAGAGCAGCGGCATGAGGAAAATGACTTGTCAACAGGTCAACCACGTCTCTTTTCGTGACGAGTCCCGTCAACTTTCCCGCGTGCGTGAATATTATTTGCCGAAGATTCTGCATAGTCCAATTGAGAATTAAAACTAACCTGTGAATCATGGATTACATACCAATTTCTGGAACATATTTACCACCAGCTCTTGTGGGACCTCCTTCCTGAGCTGGATGACGGAATCTTCAAGAGCGTTGGACAGATCGATTCGTTCCTCTACTGGAATCCGTAGTCGATTATCTGAAAAAGTGCATATCTTCTTCGCCTCGTCCTCCGTATCATCAAGTTGTAGACAATCTAACGAGACAACGTTGGGTTGTGAACACATACTGAGACGAGAGTCCATGGTCAATCTTACCAATAGCGATAATTAGTTCTTGCCTTGTGGCATAACCGACGAATTCGTTGTGATTATCCACGATGGGGAATCCGTGGTATCGATGTCGTCGAAGGAGCGTCTTCAATTCACCAAACGTGGTCACACCGTCTTCTATCACAATGACATCCGATAGTGGTACCATCAGACTGGCTCCAGTCTCCCCTCTATCCCTATAATCGACAGGAGGTAGCCAGGGATATCGACGCATTGCTATCCAAACGGAGTATATACCGTCCTTTCCCAATGCATCTCCTACCCATTTTGAAGTCATGACACAGATCATGATAGGCAAGACGTGCGACAGTGCGCCAGTTAACTATAAAAAGTTTTCTCATTTTTATTTCCTGGGTGACGGAAGAGGAGGGACTTGTGACGCACCTCAAACAGAATGACAACCAACGATACTATTGCAAAGATTCAGGAAGGAAGGAATATGGAATGCTCGAGAATCATGCTCACTGGTCATTCTGGTGACTCCACCCAGCATAGCCGAGGCGCCAATGACGGCATAAAATCCAGGTGATATGCAGCCCACTGAGGGATCTGGAGGACACGACAAGAATATCCAAGCGGTCGGATATGCCCTATATAGACTTTGCCTGAAAAAAAGTCAAAATACGAGATGGCAAGCGGCAAATAGATGGCATACATGATCAAGCCCATGGCACGACCCAAGCAAGCTCCGATTCCGATCGTCGGCAAAAAGATTCCAGCGGGTATCTATGGTGGTTCATGTTATTTAACGAAGTTCACCTTTGTTCTTATGTCTTACCATCATACCAAACGTCCAAGCGGTGAGGACGACTTTGAGGACAGCGGTAAGGCATAGCAGAAAGACATTCTCCATATTGGCTGTCGGGCTGTAACAGCATGGTAAGGGTACAACAGTTGGAACAATACACAGACCACAAACTTGCACAATCCATGGTAGTCGCCTTTGGTCACGTCACATTCTTGGAAAAGATTAGAGACGAGTTCCGATGTTTGAACTCTGTTACAAGAATAAGCAGTTTGGAGATAGAAGTATTTTGGCTTTGGAACAGATACCTCGCAAAAACGATCTAATAAGATGTTCATGGCAGAGCTTGATGACGGAAAATCTATGACATACCAAGTAGCTAATTGCTGCGGTGATGGCACTCACAGAAACAACTTCAAGTACAGGCCATTCACTAAGAATGCTGTTCCTTCGATAAATTGCTATTTCAACGTTTAAACGAATAAGGAGAGAGCCGAGAATTCCCTGTTTTCTGCATAAAAATTTATACATCATGAAGCTTGAGAGAGCTTACCCCAATAACACCAAGAGTTACCCAAGGAATCTAACACACTTCGATAAACGATTTGAATGCACGACTTTGGCTGGTACTGACCAGTTCAAACGCCCTCCAACTGTCAGAGACAAATGTGACCTGTAAGATTTTACTTTTTAGAAAATTTCCACGATGTTTCTGTCAGTTGTGATGCACCTGAAAGAGGACTAGTTTCGCTGTTCCAAAAGGGTTGACCCATTGAAGAGCGACAGCTGCGATAGCCGAAGAAACAAACCCCCTCCACATAACGTCGGATTCATTTGAAAAAGTGTCAAGTTCTGAGTAATGGTTAGCAACTTTCGTATAGGAAAAACGGTAAGAGTACCTTCTAATCCAAATAATACACCTCCAAGAGGGCTACCGAAGGCGACCGATACACCTGCTGCAGCTGCGGCTGCCAGTACACGTCGTTTCTGGACTAAGGCAAGAGCAAAGTTGATTTACATCTATGAAACACGAAAACAAAAGAGTAATTCACCTTCGTTATGTCGAAATTCTTTGAACAATTTCGATAATAAGTGCGCCATGCAACAAGCAACATGAACCAAGGGTCCCTGTATCCTCCATGTCAAGTCAATCAAGCAAGATTATAGAGCGAAACTTACCTCCTTGCCAAGTGAAAGGCCAGATGCCACAGCGAGAGCGAGACCAAGGGCTTTGATCAAGAGTGTCCAAGGGGTTAAAAACGCGTCAAATACATATCCCCCAAGAATCTAATTTTTCCCTGTGTTATGAAAATCAAAATGAAAGGAAAATAGATGCACTCACAGCCTTTATTTCAGGAACTGTTCATGGAATGATCGTCAGAGGTCTAACAAATGTATAATTGGGGAGAAAGACGAACTTCCAGTGTGGAAGGCGCTTGACAGAACGACGTATAAGGACCAAACGCACAATGGAGAAGATGACAGGACATACTGTGGTGCATAGCTAACAACTAAGAAAGCGGCGCTGCCTGCAAAAGCGACCTGTATAAAGATAAGCTCTAGACAGGCAGGTATGAAGAACAGGATTTACGAACCGCAAGTATGACATAGATAGTTGCTTGTAGAAGAGAATGCCCGAATATTGATTGTATATTCAGTCTGTCACCCCAGCTCTGCCATTCATTGCAAACTTCTCCCGCTGGAGGCTAAATTAGATAAAGTATAGGTTCTGCAGTAAAGAGACGCACGGTCAAGGCCAGAACAACAAGCGTTGAAATTATAAAAGAAGCCATAGGAGCAACTCCCTTCGCGTAGATCCCCCAGCCTATCGAACTTGTCAGAGAGATTGATGAGCCTTGTTTAATCGCTCACCACTTCACCAGTACGTCCAGCCATGCTCCCGCTATACCGATCCCAATGCCAGTCATAACAACTACAAACCACAATCGGGCTGAGTCAAAGGCGGGTAATAGTACACCGCGAATCCCTGCTTGCGATTCCAAAGCATGGTTGCGCTCGCGCTCAATGCCCTCTTCTTGAAGCCAGTCTATGGTATTGCCGTCCTGATATTTGGCCGTTCTTCGGTAAGGGATGGGTATTCGACCGTCTTCTGTGAGTTCATACTGAGCTTCTTCATAGACAATGTCATCCTGAGTATGTCGATAACCGGATGGCATCTTGAAGAACCATGTAGCGTATCTTTGAGATGATGCAGAAAGTTGGGATAGTTTACACTGTACAGAAACTGGCAAGCATAAAGCGATGGACATGTTACCGGCACGTGACGATATTGCTTTGGCTGGTCGGGCCGCTCCTGCTCCTGCTTGGGCAACTCTTCAACTTGAATTCAACATCATTATCTCGTCTACCTACGTACTTAATGTGCTGATAAGTCATAATCAGTGCTCGTCAGATCCTAAGAATCAAGTTGACATTGGCAGCATGTCCCAGCAACCCAGGCCTCCAGCAAAACCGACGCCTCAACCCAATGTCGACTCAATGTCTGGGATCCTGCTCACCCCCTTGAACGAACTCCAAGCGCTAGCAAACACGTTATTCTTGTCTTTGTCTCCACCCCAAACCAAACCTCCACCTCCACCTCCACTTTCAGCTTTCCTGGAATGCGACAAAGCAATAGCAAATGCTATCAACCTTGCGCATGTACATCAAATCAAACAACGAAGAATAGACGTACTTGAAGCAGAAATTCTGGACCTGGAAACTCAGTGGCGCGAAATTTGTGCTGAACTACACAAGGGGAAAGCTGAACTTGAAGAGATGATTGAAGAAGGTGACGAGAGAATCAAAGCTATAGACGAGGCGAAAAGGGGTAAGCACTTCATTTTGTTGAGACACAAGAATATTCATTGCTCTGTTTCTAGCATCCATTCCTTATCCTGAGCTGCTTGCCTACGCTCAGAGTATAAGCGCGTTCACCTCCGCGCCTCCAAACATGCCCGATCTCACCCTTCCAGGCCAGCCACCACCTCCATTATTCTTCCCTCCATTCCCTAACGAAGAGAAAATGCGTCGTGGACACCTGAACGCGGAAGCACCTCTTGGCTTATTAGGGGAAACTCATTCTGTGGGACGCCGTAAGCGACAGATTCATTCTCGAGCAGAAATTGCACCCTGACACGTCTACACAGCACCCACTGTTTCGCCAAAGGTCGAAGCAAACCACAATATCTCCGGGGCCAACCCCTATCGACACGATATTCGGGCACCCCAGCCTCAAATCTTCGACCTCGACTTGGACTTAAATCCTGACCTTTAGGTAAAGACGCATCTTGCATCTACATATATCCATACTTTTGGTGATGTAAATTCTTTTGTATATGTATTGACATAACTCCAGGAGCAAAGGAATATCCACCATCCAGCGTATTCGTTAACCTCCCTAGTTACTCAAGCCTTTCAATCTTCGAATCCGAGCTGCTATCCCACCACCATCTGACTTCGACACCTCCGCTAGGGCTGCTTGGTTTTGTGGGGGGATTTGTTTGAGTTTCACAAATCTTGTCGAGTATTCACCTAACTGTCTCCTAAATCCTACATTAGGACAAACAATTCCACGAATGGATTGAACGTGTTCAATTGATCCTTCCGCTGTCATATCTGTGGTTGCGATCAAGAATGCGCAGACCACCGTCGCACTACGGCTGATCCCTTGCATGCAATGAACCTAGTTGAAAAGAACAATCCAAAGAAAAAGGTCTGAACAATGATGTGGATGTTATGTAAGGAAACTCTCACCAATACTTTATGGTTCTCATCTTCCTCGAGGGCTGTCTTGATAAAATCTGTGGTTTTATCGAAGTACTGGAGGATGTTGGATTCGGCAGTGTCGGATACCGGGATATGAAGTCTTCGACTCTCGATCATAAAGTCTGGTGGACTTTGTAGAGACTCGACGACCGAAATCATATGTGTGATCCCCAACTCCTTCAACTTCTCGCTGTTGCTTGCTGTCCATTGGTCTGAAAGGTATAAGCGGTTGTTGATTTGACTAGCAACACGTCCATATGAGGGATTTCGTCCTAGAAACTTCTCTTTGGCTGGTGCCAGAGCTTTCTCCCAACTTTGAGCAGGAAAGGACAGCATTATTTGAGTGCGTGGGGTAAAGAGAGTGTTACCCAGAAGGAACTACGATGGCCGCTCATGATGGTTGTCATCAGAATGCCCCTTTTAGATTCTGTGCCAAAGAAAGAAACGTGATCGGAAGAGTTGCTCACCAGGCATTCCGGACATTGGACCAACACAAGACCAACTTGTTAGACTTGAGATCTTGAGAGATTGGGCTTCATTGATCTCCTAAGCTCAGCCCAAGTTTCTCACTTCTACATATACTCTTTGCCACTCATAGACCTCGATGTTCAATGTGATATGAGCACCATTTCCGCGCCTTCGACCAACTCCGAGCCAGACCGCGTCTATGGCAGATTCAAGTGGATGATCCTAGCAGAAAGTGCTATCCAGGCGTCTGTCCTTGTTCTCATTATGTGTGTTTTTCTTTTCTTGATAGTTTACGGATATTAACTTCAAGTGAAGATCTGGCTGGTATCTATCCGCGTATCATGTGGGAGGTTCGTCTTTCAAGAGTCAAAGTTGCAAAACAAACTCAATTGATAATTTCTGCAGTAGATTGGCTCATTTACAGTCGGAATTCCTACATTTTTGGTGGTAAATTAACTCCAAATACTCCGAATCTTGGAACCGCAAACATTAATCTAACCCTTAGGCTTGTATTTGGTTTGCGTGAATACGCTCATCCCTTCTGTTGCTGGACTGTATCTCTATCTGTGTTCGGGACGACATACCCATGGTGTCGGTTTTTATCCAGTACCTAACAAAACTCTTTTGAGCGAACCGTATCCCTGTTCGAATATGGCCGGTGACCTAGAAGTGTGTACCAAAGGTCGGTGCAATGGAAAATGGAAACCACCGCGTACCCATCATTGCAGTACCTGTGGTGTCTGTCGCTTGGATTTCGACCATCACTGTCCATGGGTAAGAGCCATCGCATTTGCATCATAATAAAGTTACAAGCTAACGATATATAGATTGGCAACTGCGTCACCCTCTCTACTTTAAAGGCCTTCTTGGTCCTTCTCTATATGGTTCCTCTAACGTTCCTGATCGCTGTTGCTCCTGTGTTCAACAAGCTGGTTGATAATGTGCTATTGGCACTGGAAACTTCAAGGCGCGACCCATGGGCAATCGGAATATGGTGGAACTGGTGGGGATCTTGGGTCTTCTGTGGGGGTCCTTTGGGACGATGGATAGTTGGCACAATCCTTGGATATTCGATCATAAAACACAACAGAGGAGGAATTTTATCGTCTCAACCTGGATATCTCATCGAGCAGCCCCATTTACGCGTCGCGATGACGGCAGGCATGGCTTTCCTGTTTACTCTATTTTCCATCGTACGTATGCCGCTGGACCTGCGAAATCATCAAAAGTTCTAATCTATTGGGTTCCATGATCCAGGGAATGGCGGTCCCGTCGACGCTGAGAATATTTCGTGGGATGACCACTTTCGAAACCCTCAGACCGCCCCGAGCGAATGACAAGGGATGTCTCGTTTGCGTCCCACAGGCGACGACACCAGATATTCTGGTATATCCTGTGCTTCCATTTGAAAGGATGTATGATTTGGGTCCTTCTCACAATTGGGAAGTCTTCGTGAAGAGACCCTTACTAGGGACATCCGTTGTTAGGTCAGTATTGATGTATCATGTGTCTTCCTTCTCTTAATGCCCCCTCTCTGTCGTTAGGTCCTACACCTGGCCAAAGCTGAACCCTAGCATGATCAAAAGGATGCGCTCCATGGAATGCTATGGAACTTCCAATGCTTCTCCCCAGATTTCTGAATCGCAGAACTCTTCGTGTCAACAGTTATCATAGCTTTAAGAGAGGCATTTTGTCTCCTGTCTTCTTTGAACCTGCAAGAGGGTTGAACAAATAACCACGTATATATTGGGGTTTGTCTCATTCATACAAGTTCATGAAATACACTATTGCCATGATCAAACGGACTGCACTTTCTCTACCCCTTCAGGTAGCTTATAACCTCCTTGACGACGGACCTAAACAAATGACACAACAATAACATTGGTAAAAAAAAAAATCAAGATGGATGACAGGGAAGATGTACCTCATCAAAGATTGTCATCTCCAGCAGACTTTTGTCGTGTCCCCAGAGTCCGCTTTCTTTTTTGCCATCTCTGACACACCTAGCTACCTCGTCGGCTTGGAAGTGCCAGCCACCACCAACATATTCGAATAGCCTGGTTTCTTCTCGCTCTACTTTGCCTCCAGAACCCAAATACTGCACTGTGAATTTCTTGGGGCAATAGATGGGGCTGTGGATCAGGATGGTCCCACGTTCAAATCGAATGGTGACACCGGTCTCAAGGGCATTGAGGGTGATGCTACAAGAGAGAGATGCCTGTGCTGCGAGCTTGGAGCCATCGAACGTCAAGCTGAATACTGTACTGCTATCGACAGGTGTGATCGGTGTGTTAAGCATGCTGGCTGATATATTCGTGGGTGCTTTAAAATCGTTGGCTGGGTTTTCGTAAAGAGCCAAGATTGCCTGTCAGGAAAACATTCAGTCTGGTGCATTTACCGCCTATGCTTTGAAGTAACGAAGATGTACCCAAAAGAGGGGGTATGGGCCTCTATTTCCATATTTTAAATAAAATGTGGAATTGAAGATAAAATTGACTCGCTCACAAGTCAAGTAATGCTCCTCCAGCTAGAGCTGGGTCCAATATCCTGTGGGTCACAGGGATGTCTGAAAACACGAAAATGAGATCTTTTGTGTGCCCATACCAAAACCGTTTATTTACTTTGAATTTTGAAATTTCCAGAAAGGTCTGCATGCAAGAGCACAGGGAGTCCGAGAGTTCCCTCCTCTGCAATTTTTTTGACTTCCAGGCTAAGAGGCTGGAATCTGGTCCATACCGCCTCCATGAAGAAGACGTTATACTCCTTCGCTGCAGCGATGAGTGATCGCAGTTCAGCGGCATTGCAGGTAACGGGCTTCTCGCAAAGGACATTTTTTCCTGCCCTTATAGCGTCCAGTGCATTGGTATAGTGATATGTATGCGGTGTTCCTTTGGAGATTGTGCGTTTACATGATTGAGTTTTCCTTCATCGAATACCGTAGCTTACCGATGTAAACTGCATCTACGTCCTGAGTGGTCAAGTCACTATCAGCAAATCCTCATCTACATGTCGACGAAAACCTGCCTTATCTGCGTAGACTTCTTCGTAGGTCCCATATGCTTTTATAGTTTGGTCGCCACCAGCCACTCGAGCAATGAACTCTCGTGCTTTCTCAACAGAACGAGATCCGACTGATGATACCTTATGTACAACATCGTTTACGCCTCTGCTACGAGCCCATCGATAAAGATTAAGAAGATTTGATCAAGACAACGCACGTCTTTGGGTCTACCAACAAATCCTACAGTGATCATGAGCATGCAAACGAAGCGCTGAACAGTAAACTGATGTTTCAACGGCACCTTGACAAAGGCTGCGGCGATATTTCCTGTGGATATTATCCCCCAGCGGAAGGTAATCGGTGTAATGGTGGGCATTGGTAATGACCGTGTTACCAGTGGTGTGAACAGAAGTTATCCATTGTAGTTCAAGAAATCCATTTCAAGGACGCCCAGGGGATCATCGTGGAGAGGTCGGGCCAGACGGTCCGTCTACCAATTCTAATCTTATCTCCGACTTATCTCCGTTCTCCTGACCCCTCCCAAGTATTCCACAACTACCATGTCTGCTTTGCCAACGTTGGATAATATCAGACATGGTGTTTCAAGTCCCACCTCTCCCCTTGCCATTACATTGGATACTCTATTCGAGCACTCTCCGATCTTGGTCAATACTCTTGAGCCAAGTCTCAACGACATCATCAAGTCAAACCCACCACTGAAAACGTATGCAAGTCTAATCGATCTCGCGCTTGAAGAAATCGGGAAATGGGACATCGAAGCTCAGTCCGAATTCATCTCTGGACATCCTCGTATAGGGGAAAACAAGGGCCTATCCATGCTCAGCGCAACGGAACAAGGGGCCCAAGGAGTACAGCCCACTCCACCGGAAGTCCTTGCCCGCCTGAAGCAGCTGAATGCGTTGTACGAGCAGAAATATCCGGGCCTGCGCTACATCACTTTTGTCAATGGTCGGACACGTGCTGCGATTGCAGAAGAAATGGAAGCGAAGCTAGGGATCCCTCATTCAACGGACCTCGATAGCGAAGGAGAAAGGATACAACCAGTCGAATTTGGTAGTGAGGAGTGGAGATACGAGTTACACAGGGCAATCCAGGACATAGGAAGGATCGCGAAGAGTAGATTGAGAGCATTGGGTGCCAACTGAACTTCGGCATACGACATGGGAGAGGAGGGGAAAGACAACAGCTTAAAAACGCGTATGTTAAAGTCCAAAAAATACATAAAAATTGAATTGACCGGAAAGGCAAGCTCGCGGAGCTCACGAGGAAATTGATTGGGGACGATAGACCACCTCTCCGCGTTCCCGTGCTGCCTTGCGCTACGAAATCAAGGGTTCAATGGCACTCGAGCTAATTCGATGACAATAACCTCACCTCAAGGGCAGCCTGTCTTCGGGCAGCAAACTCGGGGTTGGAGTCATACATTGCTTTGAGCAGTTCTGCAACCATCTCGGTTTCTCTCTTCTTGGCATTGACCAAAGCTTCTTCCTGAGCGCTCTTCGCGCTGTATCTGGGCTTGTTGTTCTGCAATGCGGCTCAGCTTCTCCTCCTGCTGACGCTCTGCCCATTCCCTCCTTTCTTTAACTCTACGGGCCGCCTCTTCCGATATACGGGAGGGATGAGCTCTGGCTTTTAGTCGGATATCGTAGGCCTTGAATAAGATTTTCAGCGTCACAAAACTTGGACATGGAGAATCAAACATAAGGATATGTACCTTGCGTTTGATCACATCTCCGAGAATTTCAAATGCTTCATAAACCTGGGGAGAGCGAATCAGTATGCAAGGGAAAGGGGTGAATACTTCATGTAACCACGAACCTTATGGAATTCCTTCTCTGCCTGCTGCTTATCGACGTCACTTGCGTTGGGGTCGAGCTTGTCCGGGTGAGTTTCCAATGCTTTCTTACGATACGCCTTTCTGACTAAACAGAAATATTAAAACTGTTGTATTCTTGTCAGGCTAGGGGAGGGCTTACTGTCGTCGTAAGAAGCGTTTGGCTCAACTCCGAGAACTTCGTAATGGTTGATGAAGGACGACATGTTAAATGGAATTTGAAATAAAAAAGGATCCGATAGGGGGAAAGCCAAGAAGTTGGAATGGTGGAGTCAAAGGGAGTACATATGAGGTATTACACCACCACAATAATCATGAAAGAGAGGAACAGTGGAAGAAACGAAAACGGTATGTCTGTCTGGTTCGCGTCCAACAAAGGACAAGTTCAACTTGAGCCTCGTGGGCGCGATGACATCACGTGGAATTAAAATATAGTGCATTTCCTAAAATGGAGAGTGTCTGTCTGCCATATCATTCCTGCCTGCAGACAAAGGCATGTACTCGACCCAAACTAGACTGTCCACTTAGCGCTCATCTATCGTACTATATCCAAGTTTAAGGCCTTTCAACTCTGTTGTTCTCCACCTCAAGGGCCATTTACAGTCCCTTCTTTTTGAAAAAACACTTCCAACAAAGACATGGATGCTGTGGAAAAGGCTAATACGGAGAGGCAACGCCGCTGGTTAATACCTCCAAAATGCCTCAATCTGAATTTGATCCAACTAAATGCATCTCCTTAGGGTCAAGGATAAGAAGGTTGGAGAGGGAACCTATGCTGTTGTATATCAAGGTCAGTTTCACCTCTTGTTACAGGCGCCACTTTCTCAATCGAAATCTTTGGTAGGCAGAGAGGCATCAACAGGACGAAAAGTAGCTATCAAAAAAATCAAGGTTGGACAATTCAAAGATGGCCTAGACATGTCGGCTATAAGGGAAGTCAAGTATCTAAGGGAGTTGAAGCATCAGAATGTCATTGAGGTCTGTCCCCTTCGTAAACTACACATTCCTAGACCATTCGTTGATTGCTGGAAAAGTTACTCGATGTCTTTTCATCGAAAACAAATTTGAACCTCGTCCTTGAATTCTTGGACTCTGACTTAGAGATGATCATCAAGGACAGGTCTCTCGTCTTCCTCCCAGCAGACATAAAATCTTGGATGGCTATGACCTTCCGGGGACTTGAATTTTGCCATCGAAATTTCGTTCTCCATCGTGTATGCTGCCCAGTGCCTCTCATAAATCAAACCATTGACATTTATCTTTGTCCCAGGATCTAAAACCAAACAATTTACTGATCGCCTCAGACGGAGAGCTCAAAATTGCAGATTTCGGTCTAGCTAGGGACTTCGCTGACCCGGGCTACAAAATGACTTGCCAGGTCATCACCAGGTCATTTCGGTTTTTCCACATGGTCGTTTCGGATGTCATTCTCATAACCTGCTCTCGTGACAGATGGTATCGACCTCCAGAATTGTTATTCGGAAGTCGTTACTACAGCTCTGCCGTTGACATCTGGTCTGTTGGATGCATATTCGCCGAACTAATGTTGCGCATCCCGTACCTTCCAGGGGAGAGTGACATGGACCAACTCAAAACAATCTTCAGAGCCCTTGGAACCCCTACCGAGGAAGAGTGGCCAGTAAGTGCAGGATGTCGTGGATGACAGCTTTTTCAGATTTTTACTCCACTCAGGGCCATACCAAGCTACCTGATTACATCCCTGTCGGACAATTTCCCAAGACACCCCTTCGAGATTTATTCACAGCGGCAAGCGCTGACACACTGAACTTGCTGAGCAAGTGCCTCGTTTTCGAACCTCGCAAGCGCATTACTGCCTCAGAAGTAATTCATTCTGGTTTGAATTAATTAAATTGGTATTGACGCGCAAGTTTAGGCTCTTCAACATCCTTATTTCTTCGCTCTCCCGTACCCAACGTTCCCTTCTAAACTGCCTAAATGCACCACCCACTTCTCCGCCCGCCCTCTGGAAGAAGTCGACGGAAACGTTGACATGAATCCAACAGGACCAGGAGTAAAAGCACGCAGCAGCCAACTCAAGCGAAAACTCACATCTCCAGATGAGGGAGAAAGTAAAGGCCGCTCGATAGCTCGCCGGTTAGATTTTTCCAGGCATACACCTGGGACTTAGATGGGACGCCATAGCAATGGTGAAAATTTGGCCCTGAGTCTCGATGTATTTAGGAGTGGGCCAAAGGGATTCTGTGATAACTACAGTAACTAAATCGGTTCAAGAAGAGATTGGGTTGGAATGAATAGGAGGGAAATTGTTGTACAAATACAGACAGGCCACGGAAAGCGGAACAGGAAAAGAAGAAAAGAAAACCCCATTGTTCGTGGACAGGTAGAGATATCGATTGGTAAAAACCATGGATGAGGATGCTAAGTATGTATGGAATTGATTGGGAGAATGATTGGGAGAAGGAAGACGAGAGAGCGGCGAGTGAATGGGTATCACATGTCCGTTAGTTTGGCCTTGGTTGGTCGCATATACCACAGTTCGAAGCGGAATCCGGAGTGAGAAGCCCACAGACTGAACACCTCCATTTGCCTGCTGCAGAAGCGTTTATTGCCATACCTGCTGCAGCATAATTGAACCCCACCGAAGGAGGCGCCGTTGTCGATGATGACTCGGCGGTGGTCGGCGTCATCACAGAAGGAGCAGAATTGAGGATTACTGCAGTGGAAGGGGCAGCAGCGGGAGTAGTCGTTGTAGAAGCTTGTGATCCAAAGGTAAACCCTGTGGAAGGAACACTAGGCAGTGAAACCCCAGAAGCAGCGGGAGTGGTCGTTTTGGAAGACTGTGATCCAAAGGAAAACCCAGTGGAAGGAACACGAGGCATCAACGACATAGGAGGAACGGGGTCGAGGTCAATTACAGTAGGAGGGGCAGCAGCGGGTGTAGTCGTTTTGGAAGTTTGTGATCCAAAGATAAATCCACTGGAAGGAACACTAGGCATTGAAAACGCAAAGCCGCCCGTTTTTGGAGGACTAGGTCTAAAGGTATGGGGTGGACTCTGCTTTGCTTTCGAAGGATCATAATTGAATGAAAAAGGTTCTGCCGTTTTGGCTGATCCTAATTCAAAGCTCGGTAAGGAAGATCCAGGAAGGGCCTTGACCATATTTTGGGCTTTGACGTGGTCGTCGGCACTCGACGGGATAGAAGTCGTGATCAAAGTGAAGACAAACTGAGGTAGAGAGGAAGAGTCGACCGCGCGAACTTTCATTTTGGCAGTTTCAACATCGGGGGTCGTGTTCCGCTTCTCCTTGATAGGCTCTGGTTGTGATGTGGGACTAATCGGTGGATCCGCTTTGCACGTGAAGCTGAACGCTCCAGATGGGGGAGAAATTTTGAATTCGGGTTTTGGAAGTGATGTTGGAGTCTGGGGCACAGCAGCAGGCGGAGCAGGAGATGGAGGTGCTGAAGATGTCTCGGCCTGGAAGCTGAACCTTAGTTTACTGGGTTCCTTAGGAATCGAGCTTGGCTTTACACCAAAAGGCGACCGCGATGTTGGACTGTTGGGAATGTTTGAGGAAGAACCAGTTTCGACGTTTGAAGCAGGTGTCGGTGCTTTGGGCAAATCCATTTCTTTTGCCTTTCCCTTTCCTGTGTCCCCCATGACCACATCCTCCTCGATCTCCTCAACAGTGATCTCTGGCTTAGATGATGTGGTGGATTTAGGTGGAATAGAAATTGAAACGTCGTTTGCATTGGCCGATGGCTTAGCTTTCTTGGGTGCCCTAGCAGAATCGTCCTCGTCCTCGTCGGGTTCTTCAACGATGTAGACCTGCTTTCTTGTCTCAACGATTACCGGGGGTTCGCGGTGGTTCACTGGACCACTCGTCGCTTCTTCAGACGATGACGACCGTTTTTCAAAATGTGCGGGAGGACGCGACCGTTTGCTACCCTAGATAGCAGATGTAAATCAGTGATCAATTATTAGCTTGTTTTCAAGCACACGAGAACAAACCTTAGGCAGAGTTGCTTCGATAATTTCTTGCGCTGAATATTCCTTCACAGATTTTTCCTGCGTTTCTTCCTTCTTGTTCTCGCTCGTTTGCTGCTCCTTCGCAGGGACAGAGGGCTTTCCCGTAGCGCGCGTGCGTTTGGTTCCCCTTCGAGGAGGTCCAATCTTACCAACGGGGTTTGCGGTTTGATAAGGGTTGCTAAGGTCGGGTTTCTTGACAGGAGTAGTCTCCTTGATCAGCTCAGCCATGAAATTGGCAGTTTTCGTTTGCTTGGAGGGATGGGAGGAACTTGGTGCGACTTCGTCACGAGAAGAAGACGGTGAAGGTGAGTCAGACCAAGCATGACGCAAAGGTGATGGGTTCACAGGTGTCGTAGGTTTCGCAGGTGTACGGAGCCGAGAAGAGGGTAAAGGTGCAGGTTTGGGTATACCATTCGCTCGAGGCGGAGTCGAGGCAGGGAAGGGAACTGAGACACCATTCGTTGTGGGATTGGATGCCGACTGACGCGATCCTGCTGCGCCTTCTTCGTCAACCTTTCTCCGTTTATTGTCGAGGGGTGTTGGAGGTAAAGGAGTATGATCGCGGGTATTCTTTGAAGGCGAGGCGCCAAACGCAGGTGTCCCATGTCTGTTACGGCGGGTGTTTTTGGCACTTCCAGCACCTTCCCAACGATAACTTCCATTTGGGTTCTTGGCTAGCCTCTTCCTCGGGGTAGTTGTGGGTGTGTCATTGCGGGCAGCCTCAGCGAGTGTCGAAAAAGAGGAGGAACCTGGAGCCGAGTAAGTGAAGGCGAAGCTATGGGCTGCTCAAAATGAGATTAACGGTATCATGAAGGAGAGAAGGCTAACATACCCGTGTTGTCAACGTCCATAGTAAGATCAGCATCGTAACTCTCAGGTTTCGACGCTTGGGACACAGACGAAGGTTCTGATTGTGCGATGTTCACCGAGTTGGCGATCGCCAGTGGGTCTCGAGAACCATTTGCATTGCTTTGTCGGATGGAGCTGTCGTGCGGTGTTGGGACATTCTCGGAAGTTGAAGCCTGTTGAAGAATGGGAAAAAGGTCAAAACGCGATGGGACATAACGCCATAAACTACATACAACTTCGTTTACGTTCTCTCGGATTGTATCGGCGACAATTCTCTCGACTAGATCCTCGACATCTTCTACGGCAATATAGCCGAAAGGTCTGAGGAGAAAATTGGTCTAGAGTACAGTTAGAAGAAAGGAAACGGGAACAATTAGGACATACTCACAAATCTGCGGCTATAAGGCAAAGACCTCTTTTTGCGTGCTTCAGCGCGATTTGAATTGGTGCGAATGGCGCTCATGAGGACAGGCTGAGGCCGGAAGAGAATTAGGGGGGAAACAAAGGAATTAAGGAGTCAGAGCGACAACGAGGCAGGCTCTTATACTTATTTTTGCTGTGTGTGCCACTGACAGGTCAATGCAAGTACAATGGGCTTCAGGGCAGGTCAACACGTGACCAATATTTCTCAGGTCAATCCCGTTGTTTCCGTTGCCTCGACAGCATTGAGCACATTTGGCGTTCAATCACTCGGACTGCACCATGTTGAACAAGGTCGTCAAGACTGAATATCCTCTTATCGACTCCGACCCACACGCCTCTCGTGTCCTCAGATACCTTAGGCCCTCGGACTATGCTCTCTGGGCTGGTTCCACCGCCGCTTTCCCAGCAGCACTCTACGCCTGGGGTACGCCTTGCAAACCGTTCTCTCTCCTTGCTTTTCTGATCACACTCACAACAGACATGGCCGACCCTTCCAAAATTAAGCTGAGGACAACCCTCAAACTCGGGGGTTTCTTGGGCTTCACTGCTGGTTTCTTATTGGCGTACCAGAGATCAAGCTGTATGCATTCCCCGTTTGATTGCTCGGGTGTGTGACGCTGAATTGACCCTTCAGACCGATTCTGGGGATGGTCGGAGAACAAACGCGAGGAAGAAATGGACTTGGCTGAGCTTAGACAGCGCGCTCAAGAAGGAAAGCCTCTCTATGGGCAATCACATCAACCAGGCTGGGTGCAGCAGGCGGCGAGCTCAAATTCACAATGGTCTCAGCTAAACCTGGGTGAGTGATATGGAAATATTGATGTCAATCATTCTTACTGACCTTTTGCTAGCCATCTTCCCAATGTGCGTTATTTCTTTCTTTATACAAGCCCTTTGCTCATAGTTCTTTTCAGGTTCAACCTAGTAAACCACCCCCACCACGGAACCGATCCAGCGAAGTACGGAGTCCAGAAGGAAGAAAGCTCTTAGATTTATATAACTCCCTGGGTCCGGTACATCTAATAATTTCCCTGTTCCTTGTAGAGCGCAACCGGGAGGAGTAAAACTTCTAGCCTGGAACCGATGTAATCAATGTGCCTAGAAAAGGAGAAGACTACTGCATCTATTTCATTGACTCCTCCCCATTTCATTGACACCATATGGGTATTGAAGTATACTGACGTTTACTCAAGATCTGTTGCAGGATATTGGCAGTTGAAATATCCTGCGGCCTCCAAATTTAGTCCACCGATGATACTCCAACCCTTTTTATCAAGCGGCCCCAGTCTTGCTATATGTCATCTCGGAACATGTTTATACTGATCCAGATGGCGGCATCTATCCCAAACTCACTTCTATGCTCTTCTATCCTTCCACATGACAACCTATCTGAAGGAAAAACTATGGTGCTTCTAAAATTAAACGCTATGCGAGCTCGAGAGCAAATCCTCGCCGAGTCTGATGGTCAGAGGCGTAGAATTGTCGTGAATATGTTTCCGACATTTAGGCGCCATTGAACCCATATAAAAAGCGCGGATCCTCTTGGTTGTACATTTCACATCTTGAAATGTTGTTCTCATCGCTTTTCCTCCTCAGCGGTTTGATGGCCGTCAATGCCATAGCTCTTGAAGAAAGGGCAACTGGGGGATATGTCCAGAATCCTTCCGGTTCAGCAACGTTCACTCATTATTCTGGGTGTGGTAGCCCAGGTATAAACACCCTTCTCCAAAGAGTAACTTCCAGACTAATCAACCTCTTTCTCAGCTTGCGGAAAAACAGCCAGTGGGTTTACTGCTGCCATTAACCAATTGGCCTTCGGATCTGCTCCTGGGTCAGGCGCTGGGGACGCTTGTGGTCGATGCTTCGCACTCACTGGACAAGGCGACCCATACTCTCCTTCATACACTGGACCTTTCCATACAATTGTTGTGAAAGTAACGGATCTTTGGTGAGTTCATCAAGAGAAGACACACGGAATGCTTAATAACAGACAATACCTAGCCCTGTTCAAGGAAACCAAGTAACTTCCTGTTTCAAATCTATCGTTTTTCCTTCTGACTTCCAGACAATAGCAATGGTGTGGCCAATCGACCTCTAACCCGAATAACTCGTTTGGAAAACCTTTCCAGTAAGCAAAACTGCCCTTCAGCCATTAATTTCTTTTTCATCCTTATTCATTCAGCTTCGACATTTGCGACGATACTGGAGGATCAGCAGCCTTCTTCCCTTCTGGTCACGGAGCTTTGACTGGATCGTTCACCGAAGTGTCTTGCAGCCAATGGTCTGGTTCTGATGGTGGATCCCTCTGGAACGGATCTTGCCTCTCTGGAGAGACCGCTGGCAACTGGCCCTCTACCGGATGTGGTAACAAAGGCAAGTTCTGTGCACTTGTCATGGAAGATCACATTCTAACATTCGTATGAAGGTACCGCTCCCTCCTAAATTAGGTTCCATTGGTCAAAGGTGGAATAGATGGCGGTGGACATCTTCAAGGGAACATATTCTCTCTAACACATTAGGGTTCACTTTGAACCACTTGTACCATCTAACAAAACGAAATCAATAAAACATAAATTTGAATGTTTATAAATTCGTCTTTACAGTCGATTTTGAGTGAGGAGGAACTCCTAATCAATTATCAGGTGTAGCATAAGTATTGGTATACAGTTTGTAAACTGGACCCTTGGATTAGACTTTCATTGAAATTTTGGCTGGCGCGCTTTTGCGTCGCGGATGGATTAGTAGCGATAGCCTAATTTACGGAAATCACGCCAGAACCTGATGCTCGCAAATGGTTTTTCGCCAAGTATGTGCTCATCAGGGAGGGTCCAATTTTTCAGTTTGCATGAAAGTTGAGGTTGAAATTGAATGGTTGTGGTGTACAAGATACAGTTCGACAGAGGAAGGTACGATACCACAAAGATGGCGAAAATATGTTTATTCCAACGTTGAGGTGATCGTTATTCGACTAATCACAGCTTCCATCAGGGGGCCCGTCTTTCCATCTTTCGTCCACTTTTGCACAATCAAAGCTCTCTTTCCCCAACTTTTGATTTACTTCGTTATGCCTTTGGCAAAGCCATTGACTCAACCCCACGCGCCCACTTACAACGGGGGGATTCTTCTCCATATTCTCTCCAAAATCGTCGGCGCACCATGTACAGGGGTATAGCACGGGCAACGAGCGCAACAACATCAACATGTTGGCGCGCTGAGTGGGAGTGGGTTTCTCGGGGTAATACGCCGCCGTTGTATGCAGGAAGGTCCACGTCGCGCGGCCGAGCTGTTCGACATCGGGTGGACAGCCTGGTGGAGGCTCATCTGCTCGATACCCAGGCGCATCTTGTGTTCTCGATTCCTCAGAAGTTGCAGCAGAACCGTTGGCAGTAGTGGACGCGACAGGAATTCCGGCGAGCGACCCGATGCCTGCAAACAGAGGTCCCTGTGGTTTCTGCTGAGTGGATGGTGTATTTGAAGGCCATGTTTTTGCAGGCCTGTTTGAATCTGGTTCTGTGTGATTTGTGGTTCCAGGTTTCCAATTGCGAAAGGCGGTACAGATCTTGCAAGGCTTCCCATCTGGGCCCATGACCATTCCGGGTGGCATGGAGGCCTTGCCTTTTGGCGCTGGATCGTTGGGGTTGTGTGTTTCCGCCATGCGAAAGAGGATAATCTGTGAGTCAGCGGTCAGGAATGCGTAAACGCGTAAACACGGAACTTGAAGCTTGAAGGCGGTATGTCGCTGTGATAATTCTGGGAATTGGTGAAGTCACACTCGCGCCGTGCGGCATCGACAATAATTCCGATCTGGAAATCACAGCCACCTGATCGTCATACTTTCCTTCCAAACGTTCACCTGGCTTCTACCTGACACCTGTATTCAATACTTCAAACCAAACTACCCCCCTGGAAAACCTGATCGTTACTGCCAGAAGCTGACCTA